>JABSTQ010010228.1:0-236729 GCA_013358835.2 Ixodes persulcatus
TGGCCCAGTTTGCCCTGAACGGACAGGAGCGTGTCCGCTTTGCTGGGCTTAACACCTTAGCGACACATGGTACTGGTGACTCCAGCGAAATCGACGCCGCATAGCGACAATGCCGAGAAGCTCGAGAGAGGAGGTCGTTTCGACTATGTCGTCTGCTATCGCTGCTTGGTTCTCGTAGGCAGCATAGAAACAAACACCCTTTCCAATGATTATTTTTATTATTCCGCCATGTCCTTCCTACGCAGTGGCGTCACAAGGGGGGGCGGGAAGGGCGGACCGCCCCGAGTGCAGCGCTCAGGGGTGTCGCGGCGGGCCACCAGAGCGGGGGGGGGGGGGGGGGGGGAGAGTCGCGGCGGGCCACGCGAGAGCGGGGGGGGGGGGGGGGGGTATCGCGGCAGGCTATTGTCCCAGGTGCCGCTGACCCTCGTGATGCCACTGTTCCTACGCACTGACTACAAGAAGGTTTCTACCGCCGAAAAACCCCTTTGCTTTCATATGTAACAGCGATTTTACGTTGCAGTGCAAGAAATTTATGGTGGTCCGCATGCTGAATGACGAAAACGACCTCCTTTCGTCTGCTATTTTGCCTGACCAGCGCGCCCCCTATAGTTTACTGGAGTCGCGAATATCCTGCGCCCAAACGTCTCTTCCCGCTTCCAGAGGGCGCAGTGACTGGGCAGTGTGACGCCTATTGAAGTCCTTACGTTGACGTCTCCTCATCATCTGATCCCTGCTCTTGACGAGCAGAACAACACCGAGTCCGTATGAACTTACATCAGCCAACACTGTTGTATGGTACGAGGGGTTGTACATGGCCATGCAGACTTCGGAGCTCAGCATTTCCTTAAGACGGTCAAAGGCCGACTGCTGACTGGGCCCCCAACACCTGGCACTGTCCTTTTGGAGAACAGCTCGAATTGGTATGGTCACATCAAACAGGTGAGGAAGAAAACAGCCTGCGTGGTTTGCATGTCGAGAGGTCTCCCGACTCCACCAACATCCTTTGAGGCCTCCAACTTGACCAGAGCCTTGACCTTGTCTGGATTGGCGCTGATGCCATTTACACCGACAGTGACCCCCAGGAGCTTGACAACAGACGCTAAGAAGACGCACTTGGCTCTGTTGAGTTTCACTCTGGCTATGCTCAGGCGACCCAGCACTGTTGCAAGATGCTGGTCGTGCTCTTTTTGGGTGCGACCGGAGATCAAAATGTCGTCGATCATCTGGACGACCCCATTGAAGCCCTCCAAGATCCTTCCCATTTGACATTGGAAATATTCCGGAGCGGAGCAAATTCCAAAAGGGAGACGACAGAAGCAGTATCTGTCAAATGGAGTAATGAAGGTCGTGAGGAGCTGGCTCTCAGCAGAGAGTTTGATCTGGAGAAAACTGGGTGCTACGTCAAGCTTGGAAAAAACTCGTGCAGAGACCAG
Source organism: Ixodes persulcatus (assembly GCA_013358835.2). Classification (NCBI taxonomy): domain Eukaryota; kingdom Metazoa; phylum Arthropoda; class Arachnida; order Ixodida; family Ixodidae; genus Ixodes; species Ixodes persulcatus. The sequence continues at coordinate 1,434 of JABSTQ010010228.1, forward strand.
ACGTCCCAGGATGTGCTTCCCTGAGAATGTGACGCTCCCAGTGGACTCTCTGATTGAAGGGGCCCTGCAAGGACTTTTTTACTGGTTTTAATTTGCACCAAACCTGAGCACACTGAACATAGTAACTTAATGAAACCTTTCTTTTCTCGAAATTTCGCTTTATTTTAAAAGTTATAGGCAAATTAAAATTACAAAAACAAGCAAAAAAGAACCTCCTTCATGACGTCCTCGGTCGCTTGAGTGGCCGTGAACTAGAGGAGGGGTAGTGAGCTAGGCGAGCGCTCACGGCAGCCGCACTCCGTGTCGACGGCTCGAGAGGGCGCCACTAAAGCATGTTCTGGATAGGGTGTATGAAGCGGGCAGCCAGAGCGGCTCGCATTGCATTTGCTGAGCGGTTAAACACTAATTCGGCATGACACTTCATTGGCCGAAAACGACAGCAAACACGGGGTAACGATCAGTTGAGAACGGGAGCCACTTCGCGCTGCCATACCGCCAAAAGGCCAAACCGCAAGCCAAAGCTGTTCGCCGAAGGCCTTGGGAACGCTCGGAACCGGTCAGATCCTCCAGTCCAAATGACCGTAGCGCCGCCGCGTACATCCGGGACCTTTGTGCGCTCGCCACTCGTTGGTGCCTGATCGCACTACACCTTTCTAATTAAGTACAAAACGAGCGTGTTGGTAACAGTGATTAAACATGAGGAAGATACACAAGAAAGGGGGGACGGTATGCGCCGCCTTTTCCGCAGCTTGGTGGCGAGTATGTCGACGGGTCATTTCTTGTATCCATACTTTCTAAACTGCATTTGTTTCTTTTCTGATCTAAAACAGTAAACAAAATCTACTTTAATAAATAATTGAAACGGTTCCTGCCACTTATATTTTGGTATTTCGACTAAAAAGAAGCTTTTAGCGGCTCTGACCAGTAGTAAGCCCCGGACCAAAGACATCACATATCGCGCACTTTCGGCACTGCGGGTCGCCTCCGTAGGTGGAGGAGGTTTCTGCGTCGTTCGGTTAAAATATGACGCACTGATATTTAGTTACTCTCTCCGTGCCCGCTGGCTTTCCCGAACCCCGAGGGACATGAAAACCGCAAAAAAGGTAGACGCTTAAATATGATTGCAGAGCACCTTTATGGCGTGTGAGATCCAGATATATGCGGTACAAACCAGAGGACTTGGGGACAACGGTCCCAGAACACCAGCTGTCAGGTAGTCGACTATGCATACCTCGCCATCAGCTTCCAACTTGTTCAGTTCTTCATGGACAACGTTGTGAAGAGGAATTGGAATACGGCGAGGGATGCCGAGAGAGAACGGCTTTGCTCCTGGCTAGAGTCGTATCACATACTCTTCCTTCAGTTCACCGAAACCTTCGAAGATGTCACTGTGAAGAATGCTCTGCTGATTGAAATTGAAGAAAGCGTCGACGAACGCTACTAAGCCCAGCTTCTGGATAGCAGGAAACTTCAGAAGTGGTGGGTCTTGGGATGGCAGGACGTAAATTCGCTCCACGACTGACTTCCCTTTCCATGTCAGTATGACTTAGAAGGTACCGAGAACTGTCAATAACTATCACTACGGGGGGCACCCTTTCGAGATTGCCTATGGCGGCAAAATACAAAGTCTACCTTTAGGGACAAAACAAGGAGAAGTGAGGTGCTCTCGTAGGGAAAACGTTGGTGGTAGTTGTTGCTGCAGTGGGTCATAGCCAGAGCCAGCTAAGCGGGGAAGCGCATTGGCGCGCAACGCCCGACAGAAAAGGTTCAGCGACAGAGCTGGCACCTCGTAATGAGATAGGTAATAGGGCACAGGTAAGAATTTTACATCACTGAGGCATCGAGTTCACCAGTTGATGGGTCCAGGGGCAAGCCGCAATCACCGTTATGGAATGGGCATCTGGCCCGCACTACTTGGCTTGACTGACGTATCATGCACACAAATTTGGAATTCCGTCATATTTGACGAGGCAAAGAGGGAACGGGTATGCAGAAAAAGATGACGGAGCTTATTCACCATTCTGGACTGCTAAAACAGCGAGCGGCCAGCTGCACCACTGCGAAGAGCTCACACAGTTAGACAATGGCATGCTAGCTCATAACTCTGAATGTACACCATTTGACTTGAAGTTACCAAAATAATGTAATTTCCAAACTTGTTACAGTGCTAATCAGTTGTTTTTAATGATGTACTTCCTGAAGCACAAGGAAAAAATAGCACTCCAGTATGAGGGTGCGGGGCTGGTCCTGGGGTGGGTGACCTCTGCGACAGCACAGGGCACACACTTGTGCGAAAGCACTTCTTATGTGTTATGCTGCAATGTGGTATATTAAAAAATAATTTCAGGCAGGTGATGGCATTCAGAGTGCAATCACATCTAGAAATCAGCAAGGGGGCATTGCGAGAAAACTTGATGCAAAGATGTGTTGCACGACAAATCAGTCAGCACATCCTCTATTAATGGAGGGGGACCCAGTTTTCAGCTTTTCACGATATGAACTCGTTATCCTGGTCATTATGACCAATTTTTATTACTATACAGTGGCGTCGAAGTGTTTGGATGAGGGGGGGGGGAGCGCCACCCTCCCTCCTTTCACCCCTTTTTTCCGATGCCACTGTCTACAATGTTATGATGCCTAACGATTTTCCTCTTCCGTGACTCACGCAAGATACACATATGCGCAGCGAATAACAACTCCACCGCGACGGATTCTGTGTCCGCCTTGGTCAGTGTCAAATAAAATTTCATTTTCTTTTTTTGACAGGACTACGTTTTACGAAGAAGCACAGGAACATATGTTGCCGTGAGTCTGCCAAAGCGAAGGCCAGAGAGAAAGCTCAACGCTCCCGATGCGCGGTCTTTCGTGGCGCAAACTCTGGCAAAGCTGAGCTAGCGCGCACGCATCTAGCCTTCACTGTGGTTGAACGGCTTCTCTCTTTGCGATTTCGTGTCGTTGTTAAATAATTAAAAACAAACGGCTCTGCGCTGGATCGCTTTTTTTTTCTTTTCTTTTTTCTTTCGAAGAGTTTGATTACGTATGACCGAGAACAATGAACAGAAAGGCAGTGCGAGTGGAGAGGCGTGCTATGACTGAAGGAACTCCTGGTCGCTGGAGGTGTTTAAATCGACAGCGAACTTTATTTACAATATTTACAGGCAAAAGAAGGACATCAAAGCCAGGCGAAACGGTTGGGGCCGGCCTGCCCCGATGCTTCCGCTGCTCGTGAAAATCGTCTGTCGATTCGCTCGCGCCCCGTCTTTTCTCCCCCTGGCTTCTTCATCGTCTTCGAGACCGATGTGGAAGTTTTTACAATGACTTCTTTTGGGCTTCCGGGTTTTCGAGCTTGGGCCTCCCGTGCTATGTAGAAATCTGTGTAGGTGCGCACAATCACGACGGAAAAAGCGATGCCCAGCTGCCGGAGTCGGGGAGAACGCGCCGCTGCAGGAGACCAGAAGGAACATCGCTTTCACGACAATGTCCGGGGCTGTTGCGGCGTTGTGGCTACAGGTCAACAATACCAACCTTTTCTTTCTTGTACGGCTGGTCACAACAAGTCACCTAAGCACGCGACCGCACAAACACCGACAAGAAACCGACCAACTAACCCAACCATCCGACCGAAACAGGGGGTGTGGGGGTGGGGTGGTATCGAGGGTGCGGAGGGGACAACTCTTGTACCCTAAAAATGCGTTCTAAATAGGGGGCGCTAGTGTCTGCTGCGTCTGAAGAGGTAACAAGCGAACCGCTTCCCCCCTGGCGGGAGGAAGGAGGTAAAGCTGGTCTGTTACCTCCTTTTGGTCCCCTTTTTTCTAAGAGTGTACAGCCAAGCTACGCAGCACGCCTTCATTAGAAGGGAGAATCACCTTACTGAAAGGCTGGTGTTCCGTGATACCGGCCACAAATACCAGTACAAAGGGAACAGTATCTAGATCGTACGGACAGCAGATCTAATCGGACAGCCTATTTACACGGCTACGTCCGTAACGTCTGGGCATGCAACCAGATGTTACCGCTTCACTGCTCGGAGGTGACCTCCCAACACGAGCGACGAGCGCGTAACGGCGGTCCGCACCGAACCCCGCACGGGCTCGACAACCGCGACAAGCGCATCGACGTAAGTTAGAGTTCTCCCCCAGCCAAACCCCGACACCGCATAACTAAAAAGTCTTCCAGCTGATGTCAAGGCTGGCCGGGATTGAGCAATAAAAGTACGCCGTCAACGCGTCTCGCGACTCTTCGACGTTCTCGATCCGAGCAACGTGCCCTCATACAAACGCAGTAGGGTACGCACAAAGCTCGCCCCCGACCAAGTCAACACGCCGCATGACTGAAAAGTCTTCTTGCGACTGTGAGGACAGGTAGGGTTTGAACAATGTAAATATCCCACACGCGCACCTTTCATCTTCCGCGCAACAAGCGCGACACTGAAATGTCAAATAATCTAACCGGCCGGTCTCGGAAATGGACGAGTTGATAAACTATATTTGCTCTGCATAAACAGTTTCCGCAGCGTCGAAGTGTCTACCGCATTTACAGCCACATTCCAACACCCGCTACCCATTCATGCGAAGGCTGCAGTTTGTACAGCGACGGGCTGACCCAACGCACAACAGTTATAGGCCGCCGACGGCCATGCCGCTGCCATAATTTCTAGGCTTCCCGGGCACGTACCCGCCGACGTGAACCGTACGTTTTCCCGGGCCAACCGAGCATCTGTACAGGATAAAACTATGAATAACTCGTCACATCCTCACAAGACCGCCACTCCCCTCGTGCAGCTTTTCACTGCACAAGCACAGCTCATTATCCACCTAGCTGTCTTTTCTCCACTAAATCTATAATTTTACTCTAATCCAGGTCTCTGCACGACCAATTACGCTCTCTACGCCCTCGCGTCCCAACGCAAACCCAAGCACGGCCGAGAGCCGTACCGCCGTACTGTATATCCGGCGGCAGCGCAAAGCACGCGCTAGCCGCCGCTCCTCCGGAGACGGAGAAAACGAAATGAAAGAGTAACTCCCGCAGCGAGGCTAAACCCTCGATATGGTGGTGTGAGGATTTGGAACCAACTGCGCGCACAATTAAACGGAATCAACCTCACGACTCTACAACCAGATACGCGCGGGTCATGCCCATCGCGTCAAACTGGCCTCCACGGAGCATTACACGCGCACAGCCACTGATAAAGTGAAAACGGAAACTTTGTGGTTTTCTGAATTCCGATCTCTGCGCACCAGACATCGCGTATCCGGCACGATTTAGTGGGCTTAGCCCCTAAATGTAGCCTCTCGCCAGAAGGTACTCGTTTAAAGCGATCTTGGCTGGAACCAGAAGAGCGCGTACCGTACCTTAAAACGCTGTCAACTAACGAAGCTCAAAACCACGCTGACAGCTCAAGCTAAGGCCAACTGGGAGCTAGCATGCGGTCAAACCGAGACGCTAGTCTCCTCCCGGACAAAATGCAATGCGGGAATAATTTCCAAACACAGTCCATGCATGCAACCGCCATCCGCAATGGGAGCGTTCTCCACCCAGAGCGATGCCTCTCTAACGCGTCCGATCGGTAACAAGCGTTCCAAAACATTACATCGATACGCGAGCAAAGGCGGTTAGGCGCGTCACATCCCCTAAACCGTGAGCTGGCATCTTTCCCAGCAGACGTGGACGGCCGGAGGCGTAGGTGGGGTGACGCCCGACGCTACGGGCCTCGAAAAGCGGTAATTTCGACGCACACAGCGCTCTTGCGCAGCAAGATCAACCTGCCAGCATTCATCGGCGCGCTGAACAGCAAAAAATCAAGGCGCTTCTCGTAACGGGGGATACGCAATTCCTGACAGGCTGGGAAAAAGGGTTAACCCCTACGACAACGGTCAAGGTCCGCGCCTATTCATCGGGCAGGCGATATTATCAGGACATTCGTGCGGCGTGCCCGCAACAAAACCCCGTGCGGCGCTCCCGCAACGAAGATAACCCCCAAAAAGAGCGCGAAACAGTGCCACAATTCAACCGGAAACAGGTTACGAATCGGAAGGCCTGCCTGATCGAATATCAGGCCCCACGTTGCGGCGCCAGTTTATGCGGGCATCTAATGCGCGAGACACATGCGCGAAACATTCATCGGATCCGACGTCCGATCCGGCAGTACGACAGCCTGATCCGAAAAATTTGGTCGCTTCAGACGTCGGATCGGCCATCCGGCGTGCGTCCAACGTGCCAGATAGATCGAAAAAGATGGCCCCGGCAAAGAATGCACGCGCTAGCGAGAACGAGCTCCTAACTTCGCTCGTGCGAGCTAAACCGTCAATCTGGGACCTCCGCTGGAGTGCTTGGATCTCCTGGGATCGGATCGTCGTGTCGCATGCAAGGTCGGAAGCATGTGTCTCAAACTGTCGCGTGCGGCAATTCGGAGCGGCGTTCGGACTGTCGGATCGGACGTCGGATCGGACGATTCTGCCGTCCATGTGTCTCGCGCTTAACTCCGATTCCCTCAGACCCTGTTCCCAGATGAATATGACACAGCAATACTTCGCTCTGGGCAAAAGGGTTTATTCACTCACTTATTGCCTAGGGGGTTTCGGGATCGGGGAACGGTCATCAGCGAGGCCGGGGGGAGAGTCCGCTGCCACAGCAGCTGCTCCAAGTCCCAGCAGTGGTCGTCCCCACCGCGTCATGGGGACGTCGTCGTCAAGGTTTGCTGTCCGATTCGTTTGACGAGTCCTCCACTCTACGTAGTGCCCGCACTCCCCGCGCCAGCGTCCGTGTCCCGTCGATCCCTGCGCCAGCGTCCCCCGCCGTCCAAGCTCGCCTCCGTGACTCGTTGACCTCCAAGTCGGCAGCAAGAGAGCACCCTTTGTCTCCGTTCCCCTTTTAAGACCTTCCCAAACCCTTGTCCCGCCTACCGTCCAAGCTGCAGTGCGAGAGAGCCTTCCTTTGTCCGGCTTCCCCTTTTCAAGCCTCCGCCCCTTTGTCTTGGGAAGCCAGTCGCGTGATGTCAGTTGGCTTAGGGGAGTGGTTCAGCCGGACCTTGAGCTGCGCGAGGTCACCGCCGCTCCCCCGAGGCATGACGTATCTCGGAGGCCGGAAATTGGGGCCCAGAGGGTCGGCGCGGGAGAAGGCAGCCAGATCTCCACAAGGTTAACGCATTTCTGTGAGCGAGGACTACTCGATTGGAACGCGTCAGGCACGAAAAAAGCTTATCGAATTCGCGAAAGAAAAAGGCGACACGTTTAAACTACGGCACAACAAAATGCATATTAACAACATATGCTACGCTTATGACACGGTGAATGACAACGTATATGAAGTCGGCCCCTCCATATCTCCGATACCACCTACCACGCGAAATCTGGTTCCCAGCGGTGAATCGCCTCGGCAGTCGATATCGAGTTAACGGACCGCGAGGGGTAGAGTGCCTGCGTCACCTTTCTTGGCTGTATCGGTGATATACACAAATATTAGAAGCATCATTAAAAAACGAGATGACTTGTGCTCAATTATCGATTCAACTGATGCTCATGTAATTGTTTTAACGGAAACTTGGTTAAATGGGAAGGTGCGTAATGATGAGATTTTTCACGCGAATAAAAAGTATAATATTTACAGGAACGACAGAGTAGATAAGAGCGGTGGTGGAGTGTTAATTGCAGTAGCAGCTTACATTAGTTCTTTCTGAATAAACACGATCTGTGAGTTAGAAATTCTTTGGGTATGCATTGGTAACAACCATCAAAAGTGGATAATAGGGGTGTGCTATCGACCACCCTCCTACGCGTCATCATTTGTTAAACCCTTGCATGATTCATTAAATGACATTAAGGTGCGTTATCCCAGTTTGCCTATTTTCCTTTTGGGCGACTTTAATTATCCTTCTATTGTTTGGTCTGAATCTATACTTGCAACGACTTTATCTTCTGAATGCAAAGATTTGTCTCCCTGTGTCTAGATTTTAATTTGACTCAGCTAGTCACGAAACCCACGCGAGTGACCCCATTGATTGCAAATGTCTTGAATCTTGTTCTAACAACTCATCCTGATATTGTTTCCCCGATAATACACCTTGCGGGACTTAGTGATCATTCCATATTGCATTTCGATGTTAAAGCAGGAGTGCCTAAGCCATCAACTCTCACAAAGCAAATTCGTAATTATGCTAAAGCTGACTTCATCAAAATTAACCCTGACCTCGAAGCTTCTTTTGACGTGTTTTTAGCAGGTTTCTCGAGCCGGTCAGTAGAAGAAAATTGGCAACTTTACAAAACCAAAGTACACATGCTTATTAAATCAGCATATTCCACTCAGAACAGCCTTTGAAACCTCACAGTCACCCTGGTTTACTAGAGCCCTAAAACGCCTCTCCAATAAGAAAAAGCGTTTATTTCGCGCTGCGAAATTCAGCACATGTGAACGTCGCTGGTCGAGCTATCGCACTGCTGATGAAGTTTATAAAAAAGCAATTGAAGACGCCAAATTAGATTTTTTTCACACGCAGCTTACCAGCAATGTTGATAAATAACACTAAACAATTTTGGAACATTATGAACAAAAAATCCCATTCTTCAATCACACTATAATGTCTTCAAGTGGTGAAAGCATGCCTACCGAGGTCTGCGCAAATGTATTTAATCGCGTTTTCATTGATTCTTTTTCGAGTTATAGACGCCTTGATAACCCACTGCTGGTTAGCACTGATTACCTGCCAATGGATTCGATTTCTCTTGATTATGTTGGAGTGATTTCAATTATAGAAAATGTCAGATTGTCTTCCTCAACGGAAGTGGATGGTATCAATTCAAAATTCCTTAAGAATACTAAATTTTACTCATCTATAATATTAACTATGTTGTTCGAACAGTCAATCAAAGATGCCGTTCTTCCTCTCGACTAGAAGATAGGGAAGGCGGTAGCTATACTGAAAGCTGGTAACAAGCATTCTGCTCATAATTACCGCCCAATCTCAATAACCAGCATAACTTGCAAACTACTTGAGCATGTCATCTTCTCCCACATTGTCAACTTTTTAGAGTCTAACAATTTTTAGAGCGCAGCTCTTAGGCGCCCGTTTCCGGCTTGAGCGGCGTCGGCGTCGCCGTCGGCGTAACCGCGTGGTGCATTATGGGAAATGTCCCATAATGCACCGCGCGACCCCCCTCCCCTTCTATATTTTTCCTGTATTTTTCTTTGCTCTCCCCCTCTGTAATGCCTCTGGCCTTGAGGGAAAATAAAATAAATAAATAAATAAAGCCCTTACTGCCAGAACCTTCAAAACAAAGTTAGCAGTATACATGTACGTAACGCGTTACAAGTAACGAGTTACTTGTACCTAGTTACTATTTTCGGTAACGAGTAACGTATTTAGTTACTTTTTTAGAATTGGAACGAATAACGGTATTTAGTTGCTTTGAAGGCCAAGTAACGAGTAACGGTATCTCGTTACTTTTGAGGAGTAACGTGTACAACACCGCTTAAAGGGCCTTGTTTTTATTCTAACCTGAGTATGCGTCTATTGTGACAAAGGCAGATGGGCAACCCGAAAAACAACTAACCAGTATGACAGTACAGCAATGTATTTTGCTGAACACGCCAGTCGAACGGTTCGACTGACGTGTCCAGCGATAAACGTTGCTGTACTGAACTCTACAGCCGGGAATGTCCTTCACCCAGCGAGCACAATCAGGTTCGTTGGTTGAACCTTCTAGAAACGGGTACGGACCGAATGTAAACCCGGAGGTTGCAAACACGGGGAGGCACATAACCCATTACCCGCTGTCCTCAATGAAGGCGCAGTTCTCGAAGATTCACCAGCTCTTCCTGAAGCACAACACTGCCGTTCCTTCGAGCGTGTCGGTAGAACGACTCTTCAGCGTCGCCGGAGATGTATTTTCAAGGAAGCGGGGAAACATAACTGATGAAAACTTCTACAGGCAGCTACTGCTGAAGGGCAATCACTACTAAAAAGAAAACAATAAACCATGAAACAAAAACAGTTGTGTATTTGGTCGTCAAAGTAACGTGGAAAGTAACTCGCTATTTTTGAGGTAACTCACGCGTTCCTTTTGAGAATCGGTAACGAGTAACGTATTTAGTTACTTTTTGAGCGAGTAACGAGTAACGGTATTTAGTTACTTTTTTTGGGTAACGTGTACATGTCTGGTTAGCAGCATGAGTAAAAAAAAATAAAAATCGAGAAACAAAACACCGAGAAGAATGTTAGAATATATTACATTATAATAGAATAATATAAGATAGCATAAACTTATTTGTAAACATATAGATTTTCAACGTAAAATATTGCGCCTGCTTATTCCTCGGGGGCTTGGTGCCTGACTTGGCAAAAGGCGAAAACAAAAAAATTAAAACAATATTTCTACTGAAAAGTATCTACTTAATACAAATTGCACAAGTCCCATAGGGACACTGTAAATGAATAAGGACTATACCCGTTTTCTCAAGAAAAAATGAAGTTTTGCGCATTTGCTCTAGCGCCGTGCGAAGTAGTTCTTACAAGATTTTGTTGTCAGAGGAAGACGGGATGCTGCTGTCATTTGAAACATGTAAGAGTTGATAACATATATTTAATCTAAAATGCATTTCTCAATTCTCTATACATAAGGGGAAATTCTCGATGCTCTCCAAGGAGCGGGACTTTTTTTACTACGGATCTTGAGGTGAAAGCGAGAATAGAGTGTAAAAAAGGCAGGTGGTGAAACGATCACTGAAACCTGCCGGAACGCTGCGACCGGATTGTGCCCTGGCGGCTTCCGCTCGATAGATGCGATAGATGGCGCGGCGGCATAGGAAAGGCGATGGACTCGGGTTTGTACGGAACTCCTCGAGAGAACACGCCGTGTCAGCGATATTTTAATTTAAATTAGAATTTTTCTAAATCCTGTCAAAATAAAGTTACCACGCGATTATGTATCGACATTTTTTTTACTGTAATATAGTTTATAAGCCGCGTGGGCGGCTGGCATTGTGAAGTTGTCCGCGATAGTCTGCGAAACGTCTAACCTGCTCTTTGCTTTTCGTTTTTCTGTTTCGCTCCCGAACGCGCTTGGAGCACAAGAATTTGGCGGTAGCAGACAGAATTGGCGTTTCTCGCCGTGTTTTGGCGCCTGGGGACGGCCAAATCTCGTGAGGTATAAGTCGCTACTGTTCTGTTTCAAACTGCCGATCGAGTGACGGCGCAAAAAAAAAAAAAAAGCGGAGATATTTAATGACGTCGATGTTGAGTCCGGATGACTTTGTCGTGCTGGGCACAGTGTGACCGCAGTGTAGTGCGACGGCATACCGCTGGCTTCAAATCAAGTCGAACTAAAACTTCCCTCGCTTGCACGTAAAAACGGAAACTTCTAAGCTACATATGGCCAATCCCGCCGGCAGGCGGAGTGGAATTGACGTCGTCGACGCATTCAGTGACACGCCTCAGCTGACAGCTCGGCTTCATTTTGTCGCGGTGAGCGCCACCTGAATTATTTTCGCTCGCAATAGAAAACTACGGGCAAAACGGAACATATCCATTGAACAGATTAGTCGTTTGCTCGATTAAACTTGGGTGGTTCGTGCACGCTTAATTAAATAAATTGCCAGTGGGTCGCGTTTCCTGAAAAATAATTAGGATATTTTGCTTTTCGTTTCTTCTCTTTGCGGCGGCATCATATTGGGAGTACAGCGAACCTTTCTGAAGCGAGAACACAATCGGGTAGCCCAATCACCTCTCGTTTCCCCACCTGCATATCTTACACTCTGATGAGGACATATTAAGAAACAACAGTAACAACAAATATAAGTACAAGGGGTGGTTAACTTGTGCCTACTGTTGTTTGCTCGTATTCTTGGGAATCTGCGGTTCGGGTCTCTTGTTTTGTATGCACTATGGTGATGTGGTCGTTAAAGGCCGACGACCAGACTCGAGATTCTGCAAGGCAGAAGATCCTCCTCACCATGGGGGAGGAGGAAACGGGCAACGGTGGACAGGGTAGAAGGGGAGAGAGGAGGAATCGGGGGAAAAGTGGAAAGCGCGAACTGGTCGTCGGTCTTTAAGCGTGGATCTATTATTTTGTGTGCGATTTTATTAATATACATTCATGTGATATATCTCGTATGTCTTCAGCATATTATATTTATTAAACCGGGGTGTTCAGATCCTAAAATCCGGCGGATGCAAAGAACACCCACTCCACCGATATTGGGTCCCTTCTGACGACATAGTGGTCCCTACTTGGGACCTAGAGAAAATCCGAATCCTTAAAAAGAGCTGACTGACATAACGAGCTGGCTCTCGGCTCTCAGCTCTTGAACACCTGACTTGTACATAGTTTGTAACTGAAAGAGATTGGTACGGGAGAACCCGGACTCGTGACGTTCCTGCCCTAGGCTCGGTCCGGCTCCTGACTAGCACAGCCGAGTTTTTCTAGCCTGGGAACACACTCAGCCGCGACAACGGAGTCTTTCAATTCTGTGTCCGCCGCTTTCATTGCCAGCTATTGGCCTTCCAGGCTGATCCTCGTAGACATTCCGATTAACAGCAGCCCAGTAGAGGATTTCATACCGAGGAAGCTTCTGAACATAACAAAGAGTTTTATATCACCATCGTTATCTAAACTATTCCAACAGAGCTTCGTCTTTGGGGATATTTCATCCGATTTGCGTTCTGCAATTGTTAAACCAACTTTGAAATCGGATGACACATTAAATCCGACTAATTATCATCCCCTATCCTTGACAGGTATACTGTATAAACTAATGGAACGTGTCATTTTTACGAACAAATTGGCACACTTAAATTAAATCGATTTCTTGTTTCTCAGTCAACACGGGTTCAGAAAATAATATTGCACTACCCAACTCTTCGAATTTGTCCATGATTTGCATATTAATAGATAAACGGGAGTGCGAAAGAATATTCTCTTTATTAATTTTGCTAAGGCATTAGATACAGTACCACATAAAAAAGTTAACTGCAAAGCTTTATCAACGTCAACTTGAACCCTACACAGTTAAGTGGATACCGGCATTTTTTCTTAAATAGCGTTAATTCAGTATTGATAAACAAGGCAGTCTCCTGCCATGTACCCGTGATATCTGCTTCCCCTTAGCGAAAACTAAGACGTTTGAAATAGACCACATTCTAATTTGAGTATATTTGAAGTACAGCTCATAATTGTAAGTACACAAAAAATATACCGAAAATACACACTTCTTTTTTTTTTTTTACTTATTTCTAAAATATATTTCTGAAAATAGTTTTAAAATGCCTTTATTTAAACTACATTTGAAGTCCTCTTCATGCGTTCTGAAATATGTAAATACTAAATTAGTAGGCACAAAATACCTTTTAATTAGATTTCTTAAAATATTAGTTTATTTCATGGAAAATATACTACAACCTTAAAAAAAAAGGCAGCGATCAAAAATATGTGCAGAATGCTCTTAAAATACCTAGAAATCGTAAATACTGTTCTGTTATACCCTAAGTACGTTTTGACTGCAATAATTTGGTAGTTTGACTTAAACTACCAAAGTATGAAAAGCTTGCCTATCAGAAATTCACTTCAAGCAGATGTGGAGTACATTGAACTGCCTAAATACAACATTTGATTAGTTTGTCAATTGAGTTGTGCAGCATCAAACTGATGAATCAGAGAAGTTTATGTTATTGTTTTTTTTGTTTTTTTTTCTATCAAGAACACACCTGATGAGTTTCTTGCACACCAATCACAAACGGGGTTCGGGAACTACAACCACAATACTTGCTGATGCTGGAAAGCTTCAGCAAGAGCAGTGAGCAGATATGTTTGGCGCGGAATTGTGTTAGCACATGCGTTAGTTCACTGAATGTGTATACTCGCCATTGTATGTGATGTGAGTAGTGACTTTAATATAGTGACGTTAATGACCGTATTAAATAGTCAACTAGTAAAGAAAAGCAAAATTACTATTTTAAAGTGAAGAAACTAGCTTGACTCGCTTCATCCTGAGTGGTGCTATGCAGAGAAGCAATAACATTTCTTCTAGAAGCCGTTTTTGTGGATATTGTTTTAGCGACTGCGCCAAACGCCAAATTATTATTAGTTGTACCAATGCTTTTTAGTAAGAGATATCGTCCACGAACTTCAAAACACTGTTTCTCATTTGACAGACTCCCTACGAGAAGATAGAATACTTAGAACCTTAATAAGTGCAGAGCTGGTCACCGGCCAAATGATTACCTTGAATATGTAGGCTATATAAGGCTCTAGAGCAGTCAACGGGACTGTGATTCAGGTGTCCAGTGCGTCGTGGTCTTTGTGTTTGTGTTCGTTTCTGATGTGTAGTTGTGGGATGTATTTAGTAGTCTTCAAATACTACACAAAAATGCATTTACTAACAAAAAAATAAAAAAAAATTGTGGAGCCGATTTTTAGGACACAAATGACATCTTGAGGGGGAAGGAATTATATTTTTGGTATATATCTAAAATATTTTCTGATCAATATTTATGATATATTTTGAATACATTACGTGCGTATTTCGAATGCGGACAAAATAATACAGAATGAATACAAAATGAATATTCATATTCAATATATTTCAAATTCGTTTCAAGTATGGCCTCTTTTTGCTAAGGGTCTTGTGGCAAAATTAACTCAACTAAATGACGTCTATTTACAATTATAAAGAACAAAAACAGATCATCTTTCTAATATTCATTGTTAAACCAAATATTTCGAGTGTAACATTGTATAGATATCAACGAATCTATTTGGCCAACAATTTTGTCCTGCAAAATTCATATACAGCGCACAATCAGTGATGTATCTAGGAAACTTGGCATCTTTAATTTACACATTGATTACACTCCTCACACAAAAAAAGTCTAGCATTTAAAATCAATTCTACTTAAACTAGAGTCTAGAACATGCCTGCGTAAAGTGGAATCCACACCAAAACTAAATAAGGTTAAAACTAGCAGATTTTAAAAACAAAGCGGCAAGCTTAATCTGCCAGGAATCCTCTCCCCAAAAAAGAGACAAAGACTTGAAGAAAATCTTTTGTTTAGTTTCTTTATAAAATGGGGGAAATATTGGTCCATGTTGCTTTTACATCATTTATTACAGTGAATCTCTTTTCAAAACAAACTGCTTCGTACGTGCTCGGTTCACAACTGTAAAATTAAATTACGAACTAACTTGTTTTTGTTGTCCCCCTTGACCCTACCGATAGAGGACTGCAATAGTTTCCAAGAAAATGTCACTCTTTCAGATTTGATATTGTTTAAACTGAGATGTCAATAGCTTATTTGTTAACTTGTTCTTTGCAAGATGACTTTCGTATTTTGAATAATTGCTTTTGTTGCGATTTCTAATGTATTTCTTCGCTTATCGGGAACCCTACAAAACGACAATGGGAAGCTTCAGAAGCAGTAGCATTTGTTGTATTCTCCCCCTCAAAGCCACTAAAAAATCCCGCAAAGGGTGCCTTTTCTCCCTCTCCCGCGCGTGGAAACAAATGTGCGTTTTTTTTTCTCTCCCGT
Source organism: Ixodes persulcatus (assembly GCA_013358835.2). NCBI lineage: Eukaryota > Metazoa > Arthropoda > Arachnida > Ixodida > Ixodidae > Ixodes > Ixodes persulcatus. The sequence goes on from JABSTQ010010228.1 coordinate 16,948, forward strand.
TCAACTTGCCCGTTGCCGGCGCGCTGGTTCTTTCTCTATCTGGTCCAGACGGTTTCGCACAAATGTTCCCAAATCCTGCCTGCTGAGGATATATTAAAAAAAAAAAAGCGGTTTCCTTTCGCATTTTTTCGGGCGACGTTTTGCGGGCTGGTTTGGACCGCCCTTCATAAGACTGAACACTATCAAAACCGCTCCATGAGCTCCCCGATTCCAAGTCAAGAGGTCCAACGAGTCAAAAGATCCAACGCGTCAAAAGATCCATTATTGAACCTTCTGACTCGTTGGACCTTTTGACTCGTTGGCTCTCTTGACTCACCGTGGATCTTTTGACTCGTTGGACCTCTTGACCCATATTGGATCTTTTGACTCGTGTCGGGCGAGTCAAAAGATCCATTATTGGACCTTTTGACTCGTTGGACCTCTTGACTCCCTGTGCGATAACGGGGAAAGGGGGGGGGGGTGAACGCTTATGGTCAAGAGGTCCAACAAGTCAAAAGGTCCAACGATTCAAGAGGTCCAATAGCCACGTGACAGCCGAGTCAAGAGGTCCAACGCGTCAGGTCCAACGAGTCAAAAGGTCCAATTTGTGTCAAGAGGTCCAACGAGTCATAAGGTCCAATTCGAGTCAAGAGGTCCAACGCGTCAGGTCCAACGAGTCAAAAGGTCCAATTTGTGTCAAGAGGTCCATCGAGTCAAGAGGTCCAACGCGTCAAGAGGTCCAACGCATCAAGAGGTCCATCGCGTCAAGAGGTCCATCGAGCCTTATTTTTATCTTCTATGTTTATAATTATATTGCTATTAATGACTGCTTGTGACGGTTACTGACTGTTTGACCTATTTGAATTATTGCGGACAATACAAGTACTACATAGCCATTGGAGACAAGTACACAGATACTATTTGCCACAGTATATATGTAGCTGAGTGTTAAGTAATGGATAATGCCTGGTTACATATTTTGAACTTGTAGAACTTAATGTCTGTGTTCCAGTCTCTGTGTTCTAGGACTCATTTATGCCATTTCTACGGAAGTGTCTCTCAAATTCCCGATATATAAAATACAAATGTACCTCATCAACTCGCGTTTAGCCTTCCCTTTAATGTATCTCAGTATTTGTGATCGCAAATACTTCCTTGGGTAGCTTTGTCCAGTCCCGGGTTCTCGTATGTTCTATTAAAAATATGATGCACTACTATTTTATGCTTTAGTTTTTATTCACTGAGTTCACCACCACTAAAGAGGTAAATAACACAGCATGGGAAGAAGCTCAAATATCATTGGAGGGCGTCTTTAAACGAGCCCAGATTATGCCACTTGGCGTCCAATGGAGTGTTGCAATTGAATGCGAGCATTTTCTCCTTGAAACGTTATGACCGGTGCAAGCTATAGCGGGTTAATTTGGGCCGTAGGCTTACTCAAAAGCACAGAGCAGCCACAAATACTTATGCTAGCGATATGTAACTCCTTTACTGCTCTTTATTTTTGAGAATGCTGTGAAATAAACCATGAAACTGAACGTTTCATGATTAAGCATTCTTGACACGTATTACCAAACCCTTGTCTGTCGATATCATTTATTTTCAGTTGAAATTACGCGATGTGTTACTCGGTTGGAATTGTAAGACGGTGGGTTAGTTGCTGAATCATTTTTAGAAAATTGGGTCATAGAGATTGAAGTCGATTGAAGAACTGTTCGTGTCGGAAAGCAGGTCGATCTTTGAAGCCGATAGATCTAGTGTGTCCAGTGCTAGGCCATGGCGAACGGAAAAATTACTAACTTTACATGCCATGCTGCGCCAGGGCAAAGTGTATCTTTAAGTTCTTCGAAGACCAAGCACTTCAAAATATCAAGGAAGCTATTTTGACGAGACGTGAACAAATTTAAACAATTTTTACAACTTTTGAAAATGATGTCACAGAAATTAAAAAAAGAACTATGTTCAGTTATCCTGACGTCAAACGCCGTAGTAGCGTTTGACGTCAGGCAAATAACTATGGACATATAGCAAATATGTCCATAGTTATTTAACTATGGACATATAGCACAAAAATAGCAAATAACTATGGACATATCTTTCGTATGTGACGAAATATGTGTTCAAAATAGTTTTACAATTATGTTGAACCCGGATATCAAAGTAGTCACTTCCTAAAAAAAAAAAAAGGCATCTCAAATCGTGAAATGTTAAGACCTTTCCAGTTACGTGTTCGATATTCGCGGGGGAAAGCAACACGGGATATGCAGATTTACGACTTTGTGGTCAGGGGTAGTAGAGAGAAGGCACACAGGTCCCCAACAAACGAATGTTGCTATAAGCTTGACAGTTTATAACAACAATGATTTCCGGTGTTTACAAATCCAGTGCCCAGCATGCGATCCCCACAGCCCAGCGCGCGCGTATCTGTCGCTTCAGAAACCAAGTCAAATCACGGGTCATACGCACGAACACTGATTACATCACCGGCCAGAAACGATGTATCAAAGCCGTGTTCGTGAGATCCCCCCTGCAGTGTGGAAGTCTTCACAGCTCAACTTTGTGCACTTTTTTGGACATTTTTCTTCTCCGCTTTTATTGTTAGCATCTCTGTTGTCTGCTTTTTTAATGCGTGAGCATTACCTGCTCAGTCAGCGAAAAAACCGTCGGCAAAATCCGTCGTCAAAATCCGTGACTTGTCCAACACAATCCAACATAATAATAATAATAAAACAAACTCTGGTTACGTGATATCTTTGGTCACGTGATCTCTCTGGTCAAGTGACCTATCTGGTCATGTGACCAAACCTCCCCCCCCCAAAAAAAAAGGGTCTGTGGTCACGTGACCAAACCAGAAAAAAAAACCTCTGGTCACGTGACCTCTCTGGTTATGTGAGCACGAAACCATCCCCTGCCTGGTTTCGAACCTAGGCCCTCTTGATAGCGCAACTAGCGCGCTATCCGTTGCGGCAACACAACTCGGGAAAAGGTAGTGCTCGCGCATTCTCACATTGTAAGAGAAAGCTTAGGTGCCCTCATAGTTGTCGTTTTTTTTCTCTCTTTTTTGCCTGTACTTATTTCACACCCCTTGTCTGTACATATTTCACACCAAGAGATGCAACGAGTCAAGCTATCTAATATTGGACCTCTTGACGCGTTGGACCTCTTGACACATCGAGGCACGAGTCAAGAGATCCAATATGGGTCAAGAGGTCCAACGCGTCAAGAGGTCCAACGAGTCAAGAGATCCACGGCGAGTCAAGAGGTTCAACGCGTCAGGAGGTCCAACGCGTCAAGAGGTCCAATATTGGGCCTCTTGACTCGGACCTTTTGACGCGTTGGACCTCTTGACTCGCCGGAGATCTCTTGACTCGTTGGACCTCTTGACCCATATTGGATCTTTTGACTCGTGCCTCGATGTGTCAAGAGGCCAACGCGTTAAGAGGTCCAATATTGGATAGCTTGACTCATTGCATCTCTTGGTGTGAAATATGTACAGGCACGGGGTGTGAAATAAGTACAGGCGAAAAAGAGAAAAAAAAAATATGAGGGAACCTAAGCTTTCTCTTACGATGTGAAAATGCGCGAGCACTACCTTTTCCCGAGTTGTGTTGCCGCAACGGATAGTGCGCTAGTTGCGCGATCAAGAGGGCCTAGGTTCGAAACCAGGCAGGGGATGGTTTCGTGCTCACATAACCAGAGAGATCACGTGACCAGAGTTCTTTTTTTTTGATCACGTGACCACAGACTCTTTTTTTTGGATTGGTCACATGACCAGATAGGTCACGTGACCAGAGAGATCACGTGATTAAAGATATCACGTTACCAGAGTTTTTTTTTTTTTTTCTTTTTGATTATCATGTTAGATTGTGTTGGACAAGTCACGGATTTTGACGACGGACTTGGCCGACGGCTTTTTCGCTGACTGAGCCAGGTAATGCTCGCGCATTAAAAAAAGCAGACAACAGAGATGCTAACAATAAAGGCGGAGAAGAAAAATGTTGGAAAAAGAGGAAAAAGTTGAGCTGTGAAGACTTCCACACGGCAGGGGGGATCTCATGAACATGGCTTTGATACATCGTTTCTGGCCGGTGATGTAATCAGTGTTCATGCGTATGACCCGTGATTTGCTTGGTTTTTGAAGCGACAGATACGCGCGCGCTGGGCTGTGGGGATCGCATGCTGGGCACTGGATTTGTAAACACCGGAAATCATTGTTGTTATAAACTGTCAAGCTTATAGCAACATTCGTTTGTTGGGGACGTGTGTGCCGTCTCTCTTCTACCCCTGACCACAAAGTCGCAAATCTGCATATCCCGTGTTGCTTTCCCCCGCGGATATCGAACAAGTAACTGGAAAGGTCTTAACATTTTACGATTTGAGATGCCTTTTTTTTTAGGAAGTGACTACTTCAACATCCGGGTTCGAAATAATTGTAAAACTATTTTGAACACACCTTTCGTCACATACGAAAGATATGTCTATAGTTATTTGCTATTTTGACGGCTAACATCACACTAAAGCACTATTACGGCGTTTGACGTCAGGATAACTGTACATAGCTCTTTTTTTAAATTTCTGTGGCATCATTTTCAAAAGTTGTAATAATTGTTCAAATTTGTTCGCGTCTCGTCAAAATAGCTTCCTTGATATTTTGAAGTGCTTGGTCTTCGAAGAACTTAAAGATGCAGTTTGCCCTGGCGCAGCATGGCATGCAAAGTTAGTCATTTTTCCATTTGTCATGGCCTAGCACTGGACACACTAGATCTATCGGCTTCAGAGATCGACCCGCTTTCCGACATGAACAGTTCTTCAATCGACTTCAATCTCTATGACCCAATTTTCTAAAAATGATTGAGCAACTAACCCACCATCTTAGAATTCCAACTGACTAACACATCGTGTAATTTCAACTAAAATAAATGCTATCGACAGACAAGTGTTCGGTAATTCGTGTCAGGAATACTTAAGGCTGCGGTACCACGGCGGCCATCTTGAACAAGACATTAGTTGAACCACCAGGGGGCGTTGGCTGTCCGTGTGAGCAAATGCTGCGGAACCGGCGCGCCCATTTCGAAACCCATTTTTCCGTCGCTTGCGACCTTGAGTTTCCTTCTCCCCTCTTACGCCCCTCCTTTCACGTGTTCAGCCTCTGGCTCGTCGCGCGTACGTTCATTGTTCAGAGGACAATGTACCGGATGATCCCCAACTGAAGGCCCCCTGCCCCAACTTGTCCGGCTGTCAACTGATCTGAGCGAGATGGGGCTTTAAGCGGTATGGAAAAGTGGGACCGCCAATTTTGAACTATGCTTTTTCGATGTTGCATAAATGTTCTACAGGGCTGGCAAAGGCACGGGCGCGTGGACGTAACTGTATACAATGCTTGTGTTCCAGGAGCACTCGCGCGTAGAAATGGTAGGAAGCGATTTCTGAAATCACACGCCTGCATTCCCCAGCGTTGCAATCCTAGGAGTAAAAAGAGTACACCTTCGACACTGTGTCAACGTCTCATGAGTTCGTGAGCGCAACAGCACACATCTGAGCGCGCCCTGGCTGCCGGCCGTACGAAAGACACACCTGGCGCTTCATGTCGCTGCATCTGCTTTCACGCGCTGCCCATTGGCGGTTCTTTCTTTTTTATTTTGTTTCGTCAGTCTTTTGATAATACTGAAACTAATATTTTCTCAGACTCTGCTCACCGTACCTCTGCACTACAGTTGTGCAAACACATTGTGATGTAATTTGAGATATAGGACGGAGCGTCTACAGTCTTATTTCGTGTGTAATGCCGGCATAATATTCCTTTCCTGCTTGAGGGTCAAAAAATGGTAGGGTCGGCAGCAAAAACTATTTCGATGCCTGAATTATGATCAAACACCTGTAAGAACATAAAAAAGAAATCACATGGGCACAATAAAAACATTGCTACAACAGGATGGCACGCGGGGCACAAACAATATTCGGAGTGACATTGACGGAACGCGACAAGCCAGACCTCTCCTGATGGCAGTCGTCAAAGGAAGCGAGCTAAACGTTGATCTGGTGCCTTGTTTTGATCGGCGCTGCACGAAAACTCGTCGATTACCGACTATCTTGTCAGTGGTGAACAAAGTGAACATGATCTGGATGATTTTTTGTTTCTGTAGCTAAATCAGAGTATCGAAATATGAGACGTCCGCTGACGCTTGCGTCAGCTAACAAAACCTCAATCGCCGATCGCGGCCGATGTCAAGGGTGTATACAAATACATCAAGTCGTCTGGGCGCCGCACTTTTTTTTGCCGGTCAGTAAAGACTCCGCGAATTCTGACTCGAGCTACTCCGTGCGGAGCTGAGGGAGCCGCTACTGAACGCGACCAACCGGAAACCAAGAATGGCTGAAATTTCCTAATTGCCGTGTGATTTGCCAATGCGCTCTTCCAATCGTAGTAAATTCGTCCCAATCGCCATTCGATTTACTAATCGATTATTTGTATGAAAGGATATATTTTAAAATTCGTACGTGGCCCACCAAATGGCAATAAAAAGTGGCATATACACCAACTCATGTTTACAAACAAACCGGAGCGCCCCTAGCGGACGCCACCGGCGCCGCGCATGCGCGGTGGACGGTGGGCAAGAAACCGGCCGTCGCCCATAAACAAACCATTGAATTGCGTTGTTGTCGGCGTCGGTGGGAGCCCTCCGTGCTCTTTTTCGCGTTAGAATTGTTGATTCTACGTCCTCCTAACAATGTCTGACTACTTGAGCGGCTTCAGCAAAATTAACGAGGCAAAACTTTGCGTGAATAATGTGACGTGCGGCGATTCATTTCACGTGGACGCCGCAGAATGGGCGCTAAAGCCTGACTCCCACGATGAGATTCTGCTCGCTATCTTCAGTCGCGACGTTGCTCGGGCTGCAAAAGCTTGGACCGTAGCTGAGATGGTGGACGTCGATACTGAAAACCGCAGAGTAGAATCGGGCATTACAAGTCGGTGACAGCCACTGGTAACAATGATCAACATCTTCTTGTATCTACTGTTTACACTTAGCCTACTTACCCCAACCAACCTTCAAAAGTGTTTTGAGGCCTGCACTTAGTTCTTAGAGCAATTACCGGGTCAACGTTTGGTTTACGGGCCGCTGTCGTTTGAACGAGCTGACGACAAAAAGCAGACAAATTTGAAAGAGCAGACGACAGTTCGAACGCATGCGCCATGGAGTGCGGGCAAGCACCACGTCCCGCGTCAACAAACCATTGGAATGTCACGTTGTCGGCGTCTGTGTGAGTATGCGTACTCTTTTTCGCGTTGGAATTGTCGATTCTACATCCTCATAGCAATGTCTTACCACTTCAATCGCCTGAGCGAAATTATCAAGGCTCGTTACGCCGTTAAAACTTTGCGTAAATAATTTGACGTGCAGCGATTCATTCGCATGAACGCCGCAGAATGGACGTCAAAACCATGATGCGATTCTTCTAGCTATTTTCGGTGGCGACGTCGCTCGTGCTGCAAAAGTGTAGAAGGTAGCGGCGATGATCGACGTCGATACTGAAAATCGGAAGCGGGAACAGACCAAGCGTAACAGTCGGTGATGGCCACTGGTACCAATGATCAACATTTTGTATCTACTGTTTACACCGAGCCTACTTAAGTCTTTTGAGGCCTGCAATTACTTCTTATTGCAATCACCGGGTCAAAGTTTGGTCTACGGGCCGCTTTTGTTTGAACGAGCAGACGACAAAAAGCAGACAAGTTTGAAAGAGCAGACGAAAATTCGAAAGATCAGGCGGCCGTGTGAATTTGAAGACGCACTGAACCCGTGGGTGGTCCGGACAACTTGGCGGTTTTCTCTCGTTCATGTTGGAACAAAACAAATACATCTGGCGACCACGAAGTGTTGCCCGCACAAGCAATCGTAGTTCGACAGCGTCTGCTTTGCCCTTTTCACGGCTACTATCCACGTTCTCGGACGAACGGAGGGGGCAGAAACACATGAAAACTGATCTTCAAACCTTTCCAGGCTCTCTTGGTACAGTCCCGTCGCAGCATTTTGACGAGAAGGCCGGTTTTTTGTCTGGTTTCTTCCGAGAGAACACAGGAATGCATGTCTCGCACGGCGACTTCTGCCCACCACCCCAGACCGGAAGTGCGATCGACGCGCCACCCCCGCGGCGTGACGGAGGAGAGTTGAGTTCGTGTATAGGATTCCAAAACTATAGTGTCACCCTAATTTACAAACTTGTTTCACTTGAAATTAGAGTTGACGCGCAAGCGAGGTGGTGGAAGCTTATACTAAAAAGGCCAGAAACTGGAGAAACAATACACAAATAAATAAGAGCGGAATAAACACAACATAGTCTTAAATCACAGCTGAAAATGTTAACTTGGTGAGTGTGAATGTCCAGACTTTGTATTAGTAAAATCTATATATATATATATAGAGAGAGAGAGATTTTTCTTTCACTATTTGGTGATGGCCGAAACTAAGCAACATAATTTTCGCTAAAGGCTACTGTGATTTACGAAATATGACGAGAGTAGTTATTATATTTACAGTAATTTGATAGCAGAAACGTAATTAGATCATGCATTGTCAAGCTACTTGATGAATTGGGGTTCACTGAAACGGCGTTCGATGAAATGTCCACTATTCGATGGAACGCCAATCAATAAAAAAGAGTTTCATCGAACGACGATGCCAAGCTGTTGTGCGCCGCGATATTTCGTGCTAAACAAGAAAGAAAACAGAATAAACAACAAGTAAAACCACAGAACTGCCCTGCCTCATTTCACCCTCAGTTCACCCTCAGTTGGAGCTCGGCCGACACATTGCGCCGATCAAACATCACCAACAGCTCAACACGTAAACGCCACGGCGTTCACTATCTTTGTTTTGGTGTTTCCGCCCACTAATATAACAACGCACCCAATGCGCCGTGATAAAGCGCTTTTTGTCTTTGTGTATGTGTTTCCGTGACATCTAGGCTTTGTTTGCGCTCTAAGAGTGAAACCAAGTATACTAAAACATCGATAGTTGTCTCTCTTTTTAGCAACGCTCGCACACGTAAACGATGTGCCTGTCTTTGACGCTATGGCATTCTCCTCTCCCATACACGGACAATTGGACAAAATAGGTTGGTCGGCCTTCACTCATTAGCTGCGAAACGTTTTGACCGTTACGTATGTATAATTCAAAAAAGCACCGACAGGCGGGCGCCCCTCTGAAAACAAATCATGCTCGCGTAGATATATTTAGCGGCTATAGAATTGTCGGTGGGTATTTATTTCTAGGCCCACTTGTCGGCGTCGGTAGGTACAGGCGCTGGAGGCGTGAGCAAAATGCTGGCAGATGTCGGCTTGACGAGCCCCACACTTCCCCTTTGTGGCAGATGGCAAATAAACTAAGAACAATATTTGTCGACGGGCATTTGATTGAATAGGCCAATCGGTAGTAGGATGACTCGTTGAAGGGTAATTCATCAAAACTTCCAACTCGTTGACAATTGTCTGCGAGGCCATTCAGTTGCCCCATTGCACTCATCTTCTGTGTTAGAACACATACACATGTTAGACATTTTCATATAAATACGTTTCGGGCACCAGATACTTTGTTGAAACGCTGTTTCACCGAATTTCGCAGTCCCGATTCGTGGAATTTTGATATGAAATCATTATATGAATACTATACTCGTCACTTCTTCAATTAGAATTGGTTACAGATAATTATAAAATAAAAGTAGGCTTTCGCGAAGATTATGTCGATTGCAGGCTATGCCAACGCAGGCGAACAGTGAAAAAATGTTATGAGGGTGTTTTGGTTAGGGTTCAGGAAAGACAAAGGCGATTCTTCAAATGCGCACTGGTCACACAGGCCGACTGGTAACAGGATGATTCGTGGCATAGGAATATTTGTCATTGGGTGACTCGTCCATCAGACTGTTCGTCACAGCGAGAGTGCAGGGAAGGATAATAATTCGTCCCCGGTGTCGTGCAGAAGAGGAGAATATTAAAAAGAAAAGAAGAGAAACAACTCTATACCGTCATTCAGTCACGACTCACGGCAATACTTGTAACGTAGCGGAAAATCCGATCTCCCTTCTTGCGAATGGGACATTGTAGGTGAACGTAGCTTCCTGCCCTGGGTTGATTCGACAAAAGTAGCAACAAAGTGGTATTTTACGATCGAGCGAGCACTATCGTCGGAAACACCGCTCAAAATAATTTTATGTGGAGTTTCCCGGCTTTCCACTGCGACATAAGCACATGGATAGAAAAACAAATATTGACAACACTAAATGTGGAATATTTTTGGCACGCTCACACCTGCTTTTTCTTCATCATTTGATGACTCATATGCTGATTTCGGTTGCGCATGCGTACTTCTGACCGGCAATTTTAATGCGTACGCGAAGCTCTTGCGTACGATCCACTAAAACTCTTTATTTTGTGTGTCCAAGTTTAAGCGGTGCGTGTTGTTTTTCGATCTCTGTCCGAATGATACGAAGTTTCACGTTTTCATCCTGTGAGTGAAGTGAGTTGGTTAGTGCTAGCATCGAAGGCTTACTTCGAACTCTATTTTGGAAATAATGTCTCTGTTGCTGTATCGCGGACAAAATATATATGTTCTTATCACTGTAGCAAAAGAATGTGACAAGGATTTGTGCTCAAGTTATGATCGTGTACCATTCTAGTCGACTTCATCCCAGCACGGCGTATCGTTTTTGTATTCTGTTCAACTCTGCGAACCACACCTAGGAAAAAAAAAAGTTTGCGCCTTGTTTGTTCAATTTTTTGTTATGCTGCAGAAACACATCGCGCCCCGTGTTTTTGAAGGCACGGTAGACGGTGATAAGGTGGCCAAACCCCATGTCCAAGGCGGCTCGCTCGACCTCCTCGGAGGACAGGTTGTTCTTCACTGGTGACTGGTGTATACGTGAAGCAACTCCGCGCGCATTGCGTTCTCCATCTCGGAGAATGCAATACATGACTCAGCTCTATCTCGCTATTGCTCCAAAATGACCAGTGGAATTCGCAACTAGTGACGAAATTAATCCCTGGAGAATGGGGAATTGCATTATCAATCTTCGCCACAAGTAAAGGACTTTTCGCACCTTCTCTACTTTTTTCTTTTGTTACGTTACGGCTTATTGCCAGCAATGAAGGCGCGCTAGGTTTGCCTGCACAGTTTCGAATCCAGTTGCGGGGAGCGGTACTAGGAAGCGGAAACAATCTATGAAGATACTCTAATCATAGGTACAGGGTTGACTCTCGTTTCTATGCGACTTTCCGAACAATAAAATTTGAAGTTTGAATAGGGACACCCATCACTCGATTCCTCGAGACGCGCAGTGAAAGCTTACCGTGCTCGGCTGGCTCAGCGCTAACTGCCTCTGATCTACGATCCTAAATTCCTGCGGCGCGGTGGGTTTGTGAATGTTCTTCGGAACCCCACGGCAGCAGCTAACGCTGCTGCCGTGGGGTTCTCAGCAACTAACACGAACGTTATTCATTGGCCTCTTTATGTAGTATAATAGCACCGACGTTTCTAGTGTTCTCAATACAAAACACCTGCTTAGTTTGCAAAGCTCCAGGAGTAGTATATTTCAAGTGCGGCCCCTGAAAATCTGAGTGAGAAGGTCTTGTGTTTTAGTTGCAAATCCAGGTTACACGCGTAAGCACGTACACATATATTCGGAAACAACGATACAGCCTCTTGATCTTCATATCTACCGATACACTCCAAAGGCAATGTTGTTATGATTTGTTTGAAGCTTTGTGTTGTTAGGCACGTATTATTTGCCTTTAAATGAGGAATATTCTTTCTCAGCATCACTAAAAAAGAAATCTTTGCCACAAACAGTAAGCGACTGGTTGCTTAGAACATCTCCTTTTTAAAGCCATGTGCTCCTGCGCCCGACGACTGGACCGCACGACCAGCCGACCCAGTTGACCACCGCCCACCGCCATCAGCAAACTTCTCTCTCACTTCGAGGGGAGAAGGGAGAAGGGAGGGGAAGACGAAGGGTGCTTAGCGCTCATCGGCTCAGCGCGTCCGACCCCGCTCCCCGCTTCTTCGCTAGTAGTCCGCTCATCGCGCCATCTGGGGGCTCCTAGGGGAACTAAAGCAAATGTCTCCCAATCCTGGCCTTGCTTGACCGCGTGTGCTAAGCAGTTTAAAGTGGAAACTGTTTCTAGTTCCGATTGCAGGTTGAGTAGGCTACCGTTTTTTGAAACAGGAGTGCATGAGTGTAGAAAAGCTCACCGTGAAAAATCGATCCCTTGCAAGAATAGAGTAGTTTATGAGATTCCGATAACATGTCGTTTTGCATATATAAGCCAAACTTCGAGGTGTACTAATGATAGATTGACAGAACTCAAGAGAAACGGTAAGGATTAAAGCGACCAATTCGGAAATAGCAAAGCATATAAATTATTGTAATAATTGCACCGCTTTGTAGTCAGGAACGCACAAAATGCATAGAGAAGTGAATGACAGTAAAAGAATGGTAAGGTAAACCGTTCAAATAAATCCAACTGGAATCTGTATTAGTCAGGCATCGTTGCAGCTGGGGAACCATGCCGAATCATTTTTGATCCAATTGTGTTTGTCTTTGTGTGCGTGTTTTTTTTAATGTTGTTAAAACTTCAACTTAAAAGTAAGAACGATAGCACTTAGAGCGAGTCCAGAAGTATATATTTTTTAAGTTGAGGCTTGGCGGAGTTGCTACGACATTATTCGGGATTAAAAACAGCGCATAAAACGATGGACCAGACGAAGAAGTTTCACGGACGCAGCGCTGACTTGCAACTGAGTTTATTGATCGCGAAATTGCAATATATGCATGTGTTGTCACGAACAAAAAAGGAAGAAAAGAAACTAAAGGAGGAATTCGACCCACGTGACACATCACCAACAAAAAAGGCGTCACGACACAGCCGAACATAGCAAGTGTTAAAAAACAAGCAAGTCATGGAACTAAAAAAATAATCTCTTTGCCAGATAGGGCCACCGAAAACTGCTTACATATGCAGCGCCCAACCTCGCTATCTCAACAGCCTCCAGAATTTCACAAGCAGGTCCCTTTGACGCTTAGCAGTCTCACACTGTTGGAAGTCGGGTAGGCAACCACAATTGCAGCAATGAATGCCAAGAGATGACCAGACACGGATGTGGAGGCAGTTTAGGCGTGCTTTCTTAACCTGTCATTGAGACAGCGGCCCGTCGGGCCAACGTAACGCTTGCCACAAGACAGGGGGAGAGAATAAACAACCCCCCTCAGAACACGCGACGAAGCGATTCCGATGCCTTGTGTTGCAAGCCGTGGCCTCCCTCGAAGAGGGGTTAACGGCTCTGCAGAACCTTGACAACTTGTCCGGCGCAGAGAATAACACGCCGAGGTCACACCGGCTCGCGATGCGTTTTAGGTTGTGGGCCGAGCCGTGCATATAGAAAATGACAACAAACTTTCTTCTTTTTCTTTCTTTTTTGTTGTTGGTCTCTGTTTCACTTGTCACAGGCCTGCTCCTGATATCTTTGAGCAGACTCGGCGACCGCTGTTAACACGTGGGATCTGCGAGGCGTTCAGTTTGCCTGTCAAAGCTATGTTAAATTTTGTGATAACAAGACCTCCGCAGAGCTTTGTGCAGATCGAGCAATCCCGACTATTTCTTTTAAGTTGGTGTTCCGTATCGGTAAAGTTGAAAAGGTTTCTTTCGGGAACAGGCCAACTCGTCATAGCCAAGTCGTCATAGGGAAACTGGTCATAGGTGAACTGGTCAAAGAGGGCATCTCGGCCTCTCCTTTTGTTTCTTTGCAGGGGGCGGTTGTGGTCGGCTTTTCGGTGTTATCTTTACTTACGACGTCCCTTTGTTATTAGACCCTTTTTGGAAGCTTTGCTAGGTCGGAACTTACTGCGCAATGGCAAAAGAGGAATCACCCTGTGGTATGCAGACCTCCGCACCAGGATGCAAGAAGTGTAGCAGTTAGGTTTCGTCTTTAGGGGCGTCTTCTCTGTTCTCTATATCTACTCGAAAGGGTTTTTTTTTTCCTTGAAGCGGCATCGAATACGTATATATATATATATATATAGGTGAAGCACAGTAGTTTGAGAACAATGGACCGGGAAAATGTAATAAGTCAGAGATCCGTACTTGCGCAGTTGCTATGCTAGGAGTTTATTCTATGTATTACGACAGTTTCGCCGAGAGGCTCGGCTTCGTCAGGAGATGGCATACATGTGAGGGCATCAGACTGCGCAGAGCAGTAAGCGGCCAATGGGGCGAGGAGGACGTGACGTCAGGAAAAATAAAAGTAAAAGGACATGAAAAACGCGAACATATTCAAACAAAATCGAACGCTCAAAGGAAAAAAAAAAAAAAAAATTGTTTGACTTGAGCGTGCTCTCACGGTAGGGCGGCGGGTTTCAAAGCTAAAGCGGCGTATATAAGATCTCCGACACTGCGGTGGGTACAATAGGTCATAAACGGACGGCACAGGCTCTGGAACGACATCTTCGGTACTAATTGCCCGTAAGGCTAAGCCGATGTGGGCGTCCGCTCTCCGCGACGGTCACCACGCCTCCCCTCGGGCGACGCACGCCGCGGAAGAGAAGGGAGAGGGGAGCAAGGAGGCAGATCGCGGAGCAGGGTGCGGGGGGGAGGGGGGGGGGGGGAATTGCCACTGGATACTTGCAAAGACGTCGTCCCACCGGACAGTGAATTAAAAATACAAATTGAAAAGATGAAACATTAAAATAAAAATTAAAATTAATACACACACATGCCTAGGGTCAAGACCGAGTAACGTTGTGTGCAGCAGGACAGCATTGCGCGGAAGGCACAGATTTGCTTCGTCTTTCACTAAGAAAAAATAAATAAATAAATAGATAATATTAACGGATCTTCCATATGAGTGGGTAAAATGAGGAAAAGGACGCAGCGCGTACAAAAGCGCGTGTGGAAGGCTCACTGTTTCGTACACACACAGACACACACAAAATAATGGTCCAATTCCAACTGCAAATACAGTGCCACTTGGTCAGGGTGAGTATTGGTGTTCCCTGTTAATTATTAGACAACATTTTAATCGCTGCAAGTGTTCCTGGACTTTCATTTATTCCTTTATCGATCGTGTTGAATCGGTATATGAGATACGATTCGCGCTGCTCCCGTTCGCGGTCTGACTTAAATCCGGTTTCAAGGATCGTTACCGAAAGTTTCTCGAACGAATGATGTGGGAGGCTAAGGTGTTTGGAAAGAGCTAGGCTTGGGAGCGATTTTGAATGAGATTTGTGATTATTAAAGCGTGTCCTGAATGCTGTCTTCGTTTGCCCTATATATTGCATTTTGCAGACACTGCACTCAAGCAAATAAATTACATTTGAAGAGTCACATGTCAGGTTCCCTCGAATTTTTAAGGAGAATTGCGATTGTGTGCTGCTAGCGCTGCTAGTATGTTGCATTTGTTTGCAGACCAGACATCCCGGTTTCGTGCACGGCTTGCATTCGTCATTTGACAATGACGTATTCAGTCGAGAGTTTACAAGTGAGTCTCTTAGGTTACGTGATCGTCTGTAGACCACACCGGGGGCGGACGGAAATGCACGTTTAAGGCGTTCGCTTTGTTCTAGAATATTATAGTGCCGTCTCAGTATACCGTTTACATTAGGAAAGTTCGTGCTGTAAGTTAGACATAGATTCGTGCGTTGTAGGTCGGGTTTGGGGGGGCAGTTCGCAATTAAGTCCTCGCGGTTCAATTGTTTAGCTTTTTGAATTGCGTCGTCAATTACACGTAATGGATATTTTTGTTTTCCCAGCATGGTCTTTAGGTTCTGGGCGCTCGCATCAAAATCTTCCTCTTTCGTGCAAATTCGTTTGAAACGGTGGGCTTGGCTGTAGGGGACGCTGTTTTTACAATGGCGAGGGTGGTCGCTCTGGTAATGAAGATAATGTTGTCGATCTGTCGGTTTACGGTAGAGATTTGTGGAGAGTTTACCATTTTCAATTTTTACAGTTACATCTAAGAAGTTGATATTCGTTTGAGAGTAGGCGTAAGTGAAGTTAATGTTCGGGTGTACAGAATTGTAACAGTCTACGAAATCCAGCAGTTCCTCCTCGCTGTGTGTCCAAATAAGAAAGATATCGTCTATGTATCTCTTGTAGAAAGTTGGCGTTAGGGGGAATTCCGAAAGAAATTTGGACTCTAGCTTTCCCATAAATAAGTTGGCATAACTGGGGGCCATTTTAGTGCCCATAGCGGTTCCGCTGACTTGCCTAAAATATTCATTATTAAATTCAAATGCATTCAGTTCTAAGACCATCCTCGTTAAACAGGCAATGACGTGACAATCCGGGGTATCTGGTCTCTTATGAAGTTCGTACATGTCAATTAGAGCAGCTATTCCGTCGTCATGGGGAATGTTTGTGTACAGAGAAGAAACATCGAGAGTGACCAGATATGCTCCCTTAGGTACGCACACATCCGAGATTTCTCCTAGAAACTGAGTGGTGTCTTTGACATACGAATCGAGAGTTGTAGGAATATTGCTTATTAATTTGTCTATAAAGCCGGAGATAGGTTCGGTTATTGTACCTATGCCTGATATAATTGGGCGCCCTGGGTTACCAGTTTTATGAATTTTAGGAAGCATGTAGAAGCGACCTGGTCTTGGATTTAGTGGTTTCATCACATTATGTTCGTTAAGGGTTATGTTTCCTGCGTCCAAGATATCTTTCACTTTTGACGTTACAATGCGTGAGTAGTCAATCCGTTGGATCCCCCTGAAGACGCTCATAAAAGTTTGGATCATTAAGTTGGCGGTATCCTTCTCGAGTGTAGTCGACAGTGTTGAGGATCACAATAGCCCCCCCTTTATCAGCTGGCTTGATCGTTATATCGGTCCTGGTTCCCAGAGTTTTCAGGCAATCCCTTTCCGATTTTGTTAAGTTGTACCGTTTTCCTTTCCGCTTATGGTATTCTCGCATATGTCTCTTTGTACAGCAGGCTATGTAAAGATCGAGGCAGCCATTGCGATGAGGTTTCGGTGTCCAATTGCTTTTGGACGCTGTTGCGTGTTCTGAGAGTTTGAAGGCCTGCCTAAGAAATATTCCCGCAATCTTAAATTTCTTGCAAAATTATCAAGGTCTCGGAGTAACTGAAATTCGTCAAAGAAGCCTGTTGCTGGGCAAAAGTTTAGCCCTTTTGAAAGCAATTTTTCTTCGTCAGATGATAAGGTAATTTCAGATAAGTTAACAATTACGGTTTCACAAGGTTCGGTGACGTTTTGTTCATCAGCTGTTTGCTGTCTAGGCGGTTGAATATTGCTACTATATCTATATGGCGTCAGCGCAGGTAGTGTGGGGTTGGGAACCTTGTCTCGTTCGAGCTTACGTAGTTTGGTGGTTATGATACTTCGGTACTTCATTTCCTCAAACGCATTTAAGGTTGTTATTTCCTCTGTCGACAGGGGGTCATTTGAGCGGAGGAGGGCGGTTGTAGCAGTAGTTAATTGATTTATCTGTTTTTCGCTATGATTGATAGAAATTTGTACTAGTTTAAGAGAGGCCTCCAGGAGAACGTTTTGCCAAGCCGCACGGTCGCGTTGATCAAGGTTTGTCGTAGCGGGAGGGAGGGAGAGCGTTAATCCTTTTGGTGTGATTCCTGCCTTTAGGTACACCTGCAGCGTTGATTGATGAAGCTCGTGCCTGATTCGTTTATCGGATAACTTTCGTACTTTTAGGAATGTGGCACTGTAATTCTGAGTGGGGGAACTGGACTCACCGATTTGTGGTCAATCTTCCTTTGGGCGGGGACTTGGCGCAGCTACCCTGAGAAGGTTGTACAGTCTCGTAGCGCTTCTTTGTCGTAGGGGTGGCTGGGGCGTCATACTCTCGGCGAGCGTCGGGTACCCGTCGGCGGTTGGGGGGGGATGGGGATGTTCTACGGAGCTCTGCACCGGAGCGCTAGGGCGCAGATGCGGGGCGGCGTCTTGGTTCTCGGGGCGGGTGCCATATTGTCTTGGGGAAGTTGGGTTGCACCGCTGGGGCGTGTGGTCATCCCTCAAGGAGCTCTTCCTCTGTCGCAAGTTGACATCGGACGACTGCGGCGTCCTCGGCAAGGTAGATGTTGACAGTGTGTCACAGTACACTTTGTCGGGCGAAGCATGGCTTCCCGTGTCGGCCGCATCGGGGATTCTGATAGTTGGCGGGGTGTCGCTCCATCCCGCTGGTTCTTGTTTTGTGTTTTTCATGATGACCTGTTGATAATGAAGTGCCAGGAGGGCTACACCCTCAAAACTTGGGTGGACGCCATCGGCTGCAAGGACGCGTCGCGCTGGCATCTCCGAGAAGGCGTGGTGAATGTAGAAGGTGCCTGAGTCACTGCGACAGAGTCTGCTCACTTCGATGTTGAATTTGGTGACTTGCTTGTTAAACCACCATACAAATTGGTGGTTCGAGAAGCGCCGGCGGCGGTTTGCGCTACGGGGCAAGACGAGGCTGATGTAGATGGGTCCAATCCCTGGTCTCGTTGATCGAATGTAGCTCAGGAGCTCGTAAAGGTGTTCTAGGCTTACTTGGGCGCCGTCCTTGGCGAGGTCGTTGGTTCCAATGTGCAGTATCAATGTGCTCACAGTCTCGGGCACATATTCTAAAAGTTGCATCACATCCGAGAAGCGGCCGCCGCTGTAGGTGATAGATGCGGGGGCCTCGCTGGAGTACGCGTTGAAGTGTTGGTATAGGTATTTTGCTTGGGAGTCTCCAATGATTGCGGTCTTGATCGAGCACTGGGGGTACTTCATAGATAGACGCTCCGCAGTACGGGGGCCGGTAGCCATTGTTAAATGCAGGTGAAGCAGAGTAGTTTGAGAACAATGGACCGGGAAGATGTAATAAGTCAGAGATCCGTACTTGCGGAGTTGCTATGCTAGGAGTTTATTGTGTGTATTACGACAGTTTCGCCGAGAGGCTCGGCTTCGTCAGGAGATGGCATACATGTGAGGGCATCAGACTGCGCAGAGCAGTAAGCGGCCAATGGGGCGAGAAGGACGTGACGTCAGGAAAAATAAAAGTAAAAGGACATGAAAAAAGCGAGCATATTAAAACAAAATCAAACGCTCAAAAGGAAAAAAAAAAAAAATTGTTTGACTTGAGCGTGCTCTCACGGTAGGGCGGCGGGTTTCAAAGCTAAAGCGGCGTATATAAGATCTCCGACACTGCGGTGGGTACAATATATATATATATATATATATATATATATATATATAGGGGTGAAATGCGCGGAGCTTCAGATAGCAAAACCGCATTTCGTAAGATGGACATAACTAAAACCCTGCGTGACGCTCCCATGCTTCTTTGCGAAGGGTATTCTTATACGCGTAGCCGAGAAGACCCCGACTTGCCCTTTTTGACGAGTTTACCTATGACGAGATGGCTGCGATGAGTTGGCTTGTGACGAGTTCTCCTAGACCCGTTTCTTTCATATTCTACTTTTTTTAGGGTGTTGGTTTCTGTGTTTATGTTCGGGGTCAATGTTTTTCGCAGGTGTAGTGTCAAATGCTCCACAAAGCATGAATATTTTTTTAAGGTGGAGGGTTAGCCTAGGTCGGAAACGTTCGACCTGGTTGTTAACTTTTTTGTTAGTTGAGAGGGCATCCCTTTGTCCTGTTTTGGTTGTTCCTTGGTGTGTCTTGGAGTATTGTTCCCCAGCAAAGAGCAAGTTGTGTGGTTGGTGACCTTATATTATATATATTGTGGGAGCGAGAGGCTGCCACCACGGCCAGAGGCCTCTGCCGAACGCCCAAACTGGACAACGTCCGAGGCGCGCAAAAGCGCATGTAGGACAGGCGCAGAAGCCGATAAAAAAGGGCACACACCCACCGAAGGGGGAGACGGACCGAGGTCACATAGGCGTGCAGTTCGAAGGCTCCGGCAATGTTTTACGTTGATACTAACACCCCATTCCTGTTACGCTAATAAATGTAGTTTCTCGTTATGGAAACCCCGGCTGCGTGTTGTTCCTCCCGGATGGGCATGCAGCAAGGCAACCCTACCACATGGCGCCCAACGTGCTTTTGCTGCCCTTCTGTCGGAACGACACGGGGCTGGGTTTCTTCTCTCGGTCAGTTTTTTCCAACTGCGGTGTTTCTTTTCGAAATGGTGCTGGTATTCGCGACAGCGCGATTGCTCGTTGACTTGGAGCCTCAAAACATTGCTTAGTCACGCGGGGGCGTGTTTATCGCTTTGGGGGCGTGGTTATTTTTCTCGAGTGGCGTATACCGCCTGCTGCCGCACACGTTTTCTTGTCTGCTTGGCGTTTCTGTTTTTTCCCGCCATGTCTCCCACACTACGGTCCGAGACGAAGGATGGCGAAAAGCCTGGAGCAAGCGCGGATCCCGGAGCAGGCTCGGCGAATGCGCAAGCCGAATTGCTACTGAAGGTGGCAGCCATGTGTGATGCGGTCACACAACGTCTCGCCGTGCAGCAGTCACGTGAGCCGGAGCTGCGTCCCCAGCTGACGGTGCCGGTGTACACTGGCTACAACGACGCCAAGTCAATCGCCGACTTTCTGGGTGAGCTCGACGTCTACAAAGCCGCCTCAGGCGCCTCGGAATCCCTCGTGATAAACAGAATACTCCCCCTCGCTCTACAGTCTACACTCTAAGAAAAAAAGGGTGTAGTCGGGTGTATCAGGTGCACATGCACCCTTTTTCTGAAAGATGCACCTTCCGTTGCCCAGCCAGTGTACTTGTACACCAAAAATGAGCATTCTCCTCTCCCTTAAAACCTCTAGGTGTATTAGTGCACCGCCACGCTAGCCACGCACCCCGATCACCTTGTGCTTGGATTCCCCCTTGGGGGTCACTTTTTGGGTCGGGCAGTTTCTTAGAAAGTATGGAGCTGTCCTGTTCACTCGGTATTGACAGTAGAGTGGACGCTATGCTTGTTTTAGGCCAATCGGGTCTCCGGGTAGGATCACGTGACTGGAGCCTCCAAGCTAGAGATAAGGCAGAGCACGGCACCTGCCTGAAGGCCAAGGCCACGGGTAGCATCCACTGCACTGTTAACTTTGGGTCGAATTTTCAAGAGGATATAAGGGACAAACCTCTGGTTGGGTTCATTGTTGGGATAACCCTGAAGATAAGCCTTTGCAAGGAAAGCCTCCTTTGGCCTTGAAGGAGCGGCTATTTGTATTGTCACAAACTCTGGCGCCGGCCAACTCTCCCGCGATCTTTTTCCTTGTGTTTTTGTGCTGCTCGCCGTGCCCCTTCGACAATTTGCCTTTTCGGTGGGCCGCCTCGCGTTGCGGCGACCACAAACTGGAAAACCAAAGCCGGTTTTGTTTGTTTCTTCTTTTTTTTCCCTCGCGGGTGCCTTCGGCGCCGACAAAGGCGGGAAATACGTCGCCGTGGAGAGGGACGGTTGGGACGGTTTTCGTGGGGAGCGCATAGTTTCGGGAGAGAGCCTTTTGGGTCTTCAAGGAGGCAAGACGTTCGTGGTTGCGGGGTGAAGTCGGCGGGAATGGCGGCGCGGCAACGCGATATCTTCTGAGTCTTCTTCATCGTCACCGCCGCCGTCTTCCTGTCAGCTCACCACCGCCGAGAGCCCGACGATCCGCTTCGACACCAAATTTGAGTGAGACCCGTCCGTACACTTCGGACTTTACTTTTGCGGACGTTTTATTTTTACTTGCTCTCGGACCGTGGTTTTGTTGCTTGATTTCATTGTCTTTATTTTGTATTGCTGTAGCGCGCCAACCGTTTTCCTTGTTGTTTCTTTTGGTTGAATTTCCGTGTGGAGCTTTGGGGTTTTCTTTTTGTTGTGTGTTGTTTGCCTTTGTGCCAAACCTTGGAATTTAAATTTCTATTTTGTTTTTAAGTAAATATATTGTTCATTGTTCAAACTCGATCTGTCCGCCTGAGCTCATACCGTTTTTCCCCGACTTGGGCACACGAGCCAACCGCGCGGGCTGACCGGCCTCAACAAAAATAAATGTTGTCCACAGTTGTTGTAGAGGGCCGGCGGGCAAACCGTCAAGGGGGAATCGCGCCTCTAACCTCCAGGCGGGGGCGACTGTGACACGTATACTCCTCTTTTCTTTCTCTCCCTAAGCTGAAAGCGTGGAAGAAGCTGCGCAGTCGCCGGACCAATGAACCGGGGGCTTTTTTTATCCCTTTACTCCGCTGACTGGGCGCGGGTAATGGCAGGAGCGTGATCATGTGATAAAGGTTTCGCGGATGACGAGGTAGCTCTTTCCGATCCCGGAATGTCTGATTCCCGGCCTAGTTTCTTGTGTGCTGTGCTGCGACCAGCGGGGCTGCCGGAGATTTCGTCCGCGACAACGTATTCGAGTGCACCAAGGCTTCCAGTGTTTGAAAAGTCCTACGCGTACATCGGCAACAAGCGATTTCTTCAAAAAAGCCCAAGGGATTCATGTGATTCGTTTAGCGTTCGGTTTGGCAAATTACTGCTTCTGCCACATTGCGTTGAATCTTCGAAGACACCTTTCTTTTCGTTTTTGTGTTTGTGTGGTTTGTGCGGCAGAATTATTTACCCGAAATTCTGCTGGCGACTGCCGGCAGAATTTCGGGTAAATAATTCTGCCGGCTGCTGGGAGAATAGACACTACCTAAGAATCACCCCGGTTCTTGTTTGCTCAGTAATCTTCTCAGTTGTGTAACAGCTTCGTTGTACATCTTCACATATCACGGATTGCTTGCACGTTTGTACTTGTTTACGGAATAGGCTGTCAATAAACTTCTAGGAGATTTGAAAACAATCCCTTGTGTCTGTTTACCTGCCTTTTTGCAACCACCTGGGCGCGTACATTTTTTACATGTTTCCTTGAGGTGGTTGCACAAAGAGGTGTAATGGTACACCATTGAATGAGGTGTATCTATGTTCTTCCTATGAGCGGGGTGGCTGTAGAAAACGGTGTAATAGTAAACCCTGTTGGCGGGTGTATCTCTGTTCCCTATGAGCGGGGTGGGTGTAAACAACGATGTAATAGTAAACCCTGTTGGTGGGTGTATCTTTACTCCCAAAAAATTGCGTGGGTGTAGAGAAGGGAATACTTGTACACCTTCAATTGGGGTGTACCTGCACACTGAAACGACAGAGAGGGTGTAAGAAAGGAGTAGTGACACACCCCAATATGGGGTGTGTCAGTGCACCCCCGAATGCTGAAGGTGTCTAAAAGGGTGCACATATGCACCCTGAAAAAGGGTGTATGTATGCACCTCGTCTAGAGGTGTACTTGTACACCTTTATGGGTGTAGTATATGTGGCAGCACTTACACCCCCTGTGGGTGTACCCACTACACCCCTTTTTTTTAGAGTGTAGCGCTGCGTGCTGGTTAAGGCTGCAACCTACGTTCACCAGCCTAGCGGAGTCCGAGCGGCAATTCCGAGCAGAGTTCCTGCCACCTGGTTACGAGTTACAAATCTTGAGAGAACTCGAGTCCCGAACGCAACATCCGAATGAAAGCCTGGTTCAGTATGTTCGCGCATTGCAGGAACTCACACGAAGGGCACAACCTAATGCCTTCGAGTCGGAGATTATAGCTCGGGTCCTCCGACAATGTCACCCAAAGTACCACGTGTACCTACACGGCCGCACCTTTGAGACAATTGAAAAGCTAGCCCGGCATGCCCGCAGCACAGAGGAGATCTTCCTCGCTCAGAAAAGCTATCTCCCACCGCCTTTGGCCGCAAACTCTCTCGAACCCGCATGTGCTGGGCAGGGCCCCGAGGCAATTCCGGCGCCAAGACCTCCACGGGACAGGCACAGAGTGCCCAATCAAAGCAGCCGGAGGTGCTCCGGTTTTGGTTCAATGCGGGGCCACTGGAGGACGTCCAAAGAGCGCCCTGGTGCCGGCGACTCAAGCAGGTATTCGGACCAATGCCACAACTGTGGTCAGCGCGGCCACTTCCAAAGAGAGTGCCCAAATACAAACCCGAGGCAGAACGAAACAAATGGCGGAAGGGCTGGAAGTGAGCGGAGGGATTGTGGAAATCCGGTCAACCCTCGTGCGCCTATGGGCCGTGTAAATACGGAAGGACACGTGGCATCCCAATCGGGAAACTATTACGGCCGGCGCCGATGAGCCCCAGTGCAGAGCCGCCGATGGCCACTATCACAGCCGGGATCACGCACGCAGCGTCACTTGTTCCATCGGTATGTCGAATTCAGCCTAACAGCGAAATGATTGAGCCACGCATGACGATCACTTTGCACGGTTTTCCTTTTGCCGCGCTTTTGGATACCGGGGCTTCTATCTCGCTTATAGGGGACGCTGCCTATAAACTATGCAAAAATCAAAAAATAACCTTTCGTTCGGCAGCCACACGTCAGCAGTTAGCCTCCGGGTCAACAATATCGGCGGACGGAGCGGTAAGGCTCAAAATTTCATTTAATGAGAAGAAACGGCGTCAGCGCTTTCTGTATCTCCCGGGACTCGCCGTAGCCGTGATCTTGGGTCGAGCTTTTATCGCAGGCGTAAGCATGACGCTCGACTTCCCTGGTGGCGGCTATCGTCTGGGAAACCAGGCGGACCTGACTCCGTTCACCAGACGAGAGAACTGCATCACTGGCCCAAACCTCCCAGCCCACTTCACAACGCCTGCAGCTGCCCTACCATCCGAAATCTCGGATACCCTGCACAAGGGTCCGGCCACTGACCTCCAAAAGAGACAGCTGAAGGACGTCTTGCGGCCGTTCTCTTCGATGTTCACGGAGCGACCACGAAAGACAGACATCCTGCTGCATCGAATTGAAACCGGTAACGCACCGCCTTGGAGATGCAATCCACGCCCCATCAGCGTGCACAAAGAGAACTCCTGGACGTGGCTCTTCAGGAGATGCTGGACACCGGCGCAGTACGTGAGTCAAAGAGCCCTTGGGCATTTCCTGTCGTTCTCGCTCCGAAAAAAGATGGAACTGCCAGACTCTGCGTAGATTACAGACGGCTTAACGAAGTGTACGCGCTCGGTAACGCGACGGTGTTTACCACATTGGATTGCAGCCGCGGATTCCTTCAGATCGAGGTGCACCCGTTAGACGTGCAGAAAACCGCTTTCCTTTGCCACAGAGGGCTGTACGAGTTCACCCGCTTGCCTTTTGGCCTGTCCAACTCGCCAGCGAGATTTCAACGTCTGATGGACGTAGTGCTCGGAAACGCAAAGTACGAATTCGCGATAGCATACATGGATGACGTTGTTGTTTACTCGCGTACATTCGAGGAGCATCTCGAACACTTGACTATCGTGCTTGAGCGGATGCGAAACGCGGGCCTAACAATCAATCCGGGGAAAGCTCAATTGGCCGAGCCCAAAATTAACCTCCTCGGATTTGTTTTCGATAGCGGCACGCTCCGTCCCAACGAAGAAAAACTGCCGCACTAACTGAGTACCCATGCCCCCATGACGTGAAAATTTTACAGCGATATCTCGAAATGATTGCATTCTATAGGGATTTCATTCCTTACTGCTCAGAGATTTCTCAGCCGCTCAATCACCTCCTTCGAAAAGGCGTCAAATGGTGTTGGAGCGAACAGCAACAAAGCGCATTTATAGCCTTATCAAAGGCAATGACAGAAAACGCGTGTTTGCATCTTCCCGACCTAAACCAACCATTCGTTTTGCAGACAGATGCAAGCGATTGCGGCGTCGGAGCTGTTTTACTGCAGAAACATGACGGTATACTTCGCCCGGTTGCTTTCGCAAGTCAGACCCTCAATTCCGCACAGCGTAACTACAGTGTTGCAGAAAGAGAATGCTTAGCCATAGTGTATGCGTTAAAGCGATTTGACATGTATTGGATGGCGCAACATTCCAAATTCAATGTGATCATTTAGCATTGTCGTGGCTGAAAAGACTTCAGAACCCCGCTGGTAGCCTCGCTCGTTGGGCACTTACGCTGCAACAATACGATTACACTATTGTGTACAGGCCGGGTGCTACAAACCAAATTGCTGATGCACTTTCCCGCGCCCCCCTTCCTGAGGAGCACGTGCAAGAAGTTCCAGGTCTGGTTGCAGTCGTTAATACAGCACAAGGGCCACCAGACTCACGGTGGGGAACATTGGTCTCAAGAGAAGATCTTCTCAAGGCCCAGCACGACGATGGGTTGTGCCAACAAGTGACTGCCTGGCTGGCAGAATCCAGCCCAGTAAACACCAAGGGTGATGAACAGTTCGACTCTTACTTACTGAGCAGTGGCGGACTCCTGTTGCGCTACATCCCTCAGGCTGATGATGATCTGAGCAGTTCTCCGTTTCGAACAGTGATACCTCGGAAGTTACGTACGTCCTTCATCAGATACATGCACAGCTCTGCCCTAGCCGGGCACACCAGTGGGAGCAAAACTTACGATAAGTTGTCCCAGATTGCGACGTGGCCCGGAGCGGCAAGATGTACTGAGGTATGCGCGTAGTTGCCCGTCATGCCAGAAAGCGAAGCCACGTGGTGGTCAACCCTCAGGTTTGATGCAACCGATCGCAAGCCAGAGCCCTTGGCAGACCTGTTGCTGTGACGTCATGGGTCCATTTCCACGTAGCCCACGCGAAAACCAGTACTTAATCGTAGTAACAGACCATTTCACCAAATGGGTGGAGCTGTTTCCTTTACAAAAGTTGGACTCGCAGAAAATATGGGACTGCCTACTTCAAGTCTTCGCGCGTTTTGGTTTCCCGGCAAGCCTGATTTCGGATAATGCGTCGTATTTTACGAGCAAAGTGTTCGTCGATGCATGCGCGGTTCTGGGAATTGAACATAAACTGACTTCGCCGTATCATCCACAGGCAAATATAACCGAAAGGGTAAATCGAAACCTTAAGATGATGCTTGTTGCGCATACCGAGCGTCACAACGACTGGGATGCGAAGCTCCCAGAAATGGCCTTCGCCACCCGCACCAAGGTTAACCGGTCAACCGGGTTACCCCTGCCCAGCTCAATTTCGGCAGAGAGCTTGCCTTTCCACTCACTAACACTCTCCGTTCGACAGAGCCCAGGGCACAGGACCACAACTACACGAAGCTCGCAGACGACCTGCGAAAGCGTTTCACTATCAGCCTCAAGGAAGCCCGGGAGAACCTTGACGTTGCCAGACTGCAGCAATCCGACCTGTACAACCAGGGACGCCGAGACCTGCAGTTCGAGGTGGGACACTTGGTGCTCAGGCGCACTCACCCCCTGAGTGACGCGGCAAAAGGCTTCACGGCCTCACTGGCCAACAGGTGGGATGGTCCATTTCATGTAGGCAAAAAGCTTTCCCCGCTTACATACACACTAATTCACCATTTCAGCGGTGAGTCCAAAGGACCAACTCATGTCACCGACCTTAAACAATTCCACGTCCCGGAAGATGGTTTTTCGCAGGATCGAACCGATGCCGACGACGGCCCGGTCCCGGACCCCCCTCGCCGCCACACAGGTGGTACAACCTGCGACGTCGGTGACGGCTGAGAGAGAAGTTGTAGAGCGGTGGACAAGATTCTTCTTATTTTTTTTTTCTTATTTTTTTCGGGTTTCGAGCGTTGTACCTCGATCGTATATCATCCCACGGATCTGATCGCCTTTCTGAGGGTGAGAAATATTGCGCGATTGTGTGCCCACCCCAGATTGTTTATCTCTTTTTTATGCAATATAGAGCCAGGGGTTACACATGAGAGTAACCGATGGCAATTGCTCGTTCTGATTCACGAAGATGGATCACGCGCAACGCCACCACCAATCCCGGGCATCTGGACGCCAAGGTCCCGTGACACGTGGCGGTCCCAGTCACCGAGGGCGGCAACCGGCGAGGCCCACCCCACGGAACTGCGGCCAGTGGTCAAGACGGCACCGAAAACTGCAATTGCCGGCGATTCCGGGAACGGCCACCAAGGACGACCGCGACATGGAGCGCGCCCTAGCGCCGATACAGCGTAGCCGTCCACACCCTCGACGACGACCCCCTCCCAATGACGACCACGACGACACTGGCATCAACATGCCAGACGCTTAAGGGGGGGGGGGGGGGAGTGTGGGAGCGAGAGGCTGTCACCACGGCCAGAGGCCGCTGCCGAACGCCCAAACTGGACAACGTCCGAGGCGCGCAACAGCGCATGTAGGACAGGCGCAGAAGCCGATAAAAAAGGGCACACACCTACAGAAGGGGGAGACGGACTGAGGTCACGGAGGCGTACAGTTCGAAGGCTCCGGCAATGTTTTACGTTGATACTAACAACCCATTCCTGGTACGCTAATAAATGTAGTTTCTCGTTATGGAAATCCCGGCTTCGTGTTGTACCTCCCGGATGGGCATGCAGCAAGGCAACCCTACCACAATATATAAGGAGGTGGGACTGAATAATCTTTTCAGCTGCGTTTGAGACTTCTCTTGTTTCCTGTTTTTGTCCCTTCTACGTTGAAGTCTCTATCTCATACCCCTTTATCGGGTTAAGTTGAAACATGGCTGACATTACATATATTTCTCTCGACAAAACTAAAAATTGATCCAATTAAAGAGGACTGGCAAGTCACTGGTGCTGCAGGTCTCTGAAAAAAAAATAATATTGAGTGCCTGGTCAATTGTGGCATGCCGGTGACGTCAGCAAGAAAGCTGGGAGGGCTGTTGCTGCAGCTACATCTTTCACGGCGATCCCACCATGCCGCAAGAAAAACGGACGGATTACACACCTGACCTTTGCACGGCTGGTAAAACTTCCATTTCCTGTAAATTCTATGTCATGACCACGGGATTTCTCAATCTGCTAATAATTCAAGTGAAAAAAGCTAACTTTTTAAAAAGTAAATATTGAAACCAATGCCAATATTCGTTCTAGGCTGGATAAAAACTCACGATTAATTGACATCACTATTTAGAAAAGTTGAAAACGAATTAGTTACAGCCATATTGGCCACGTAACAACCTTAGCCAACGCGAGCAAGCCGAAGTGGCGCGGCGCTAAAAGCAGAGACGACGGTGGAAGACCCATCTTGGGTGCCAGAAGGTGAACAAAACGAACAGGAAAATATATTATTTTATTTTTTCCGCCCAACAATCATACGCATACTTTTCGATTCCTATATACACACATTACCACAAAAAAAAAATCACAACCCTTTTTTATGCACATAATTAGGCCGAAAGCGTCAAGTTCTTGCATTAAAAGCGTCACAAAAGTATTCCCGTTAAAGCGAGATGCACGTGGACACACGACGCGGTAACGTGTCCTTGACAAGACGCCACGACGCAGATGGAGCCAGATGCGAAATCAACTCGGGAGCTGACCAACTTTGCGGTAGCTGTCATTTTCGAAACACTTAAAGTTCTGTGAATGTTCGATTTTTTTTTTTTTTTTTTATAACAGTTTCTTGGTTCTGAATGTGAGACGACCACATAAAGAAAGCAATTCATGCTTTAAAAAGTATTGTCAATATTCGCAGAAAAACAAAAGGCACTGACAATGGCTCAAAATTACCGAAAGCTCGCTGCCATGGGAACAATGAATGGCACATCTCATCCTCGTGTTGCATCTATATTCAGACATAAGTTAAGAATGCACCAACAGCACCATGTACCAACCACGGCTTCGAATCGCTCCGCGGATGACCAGGGGAGGAAGTATCCATAACGAGATGTCAGACATGTGGGGAAGTGGAGAGGTACGTTGTCGGGGCCCAAGGCGTGCAAGGTGGGAGCACTCAACTGCTTAGTCTTTTCAGCTAAAGGTGCGTGTTTTCTGCTTCCATTCGCTCTTGTCCTTGCGGGTGAGCAGAATGCACCGAACCACACAAATGTCAACGCGACGTGCGCCCTGCTAGTAAACCACTTGAGCATTTCTGAGGAGTACTGACTGGCATTAATGAGGGTGTGGGAAGAGTTTTTGATGCATTCTTAACTGGGATGTGGCTATAGTAAGTAATAATTTCTTTATATATTCAAATAACTTTTTTCTGTGTTTCTTTTTTTTGAACCTTTGTGTTTAAACTTGCCTCCAGCGCATATTTTCAGCAGTTTGATCATTTAGTTTGATTGCAGCTGCTTAAACATTTGCGTACATGCATCACATACACGTATACCGAATAATCTAAATCTATAGCATAACCAGTTTCTCCGAGGGACAATAAATATCTACAAACCCCTAATTAAGGACAAAAAAAAATCGAGAGCTCTAGCGCGCTTTGTACTATTGCCCTATTAATGTGGGAATCCTTAGCACACTCGAAATGCTGGGGCACTCAGATGTGTTGAATGAAAATACTTTTATTGACACCTTAAGATCAAAGGGTGCAATACAAAATAAACGTAAACTAATTTTACAGTCTTTCGGACTGAGTCCGAACAGTAAAGATAAGCAACAAAACAAGCACTAAATACGAAGGCTCCAAGATACCAATTTTCCAAGACCGACTCAATTCTTTCATCCGGGGAGATTATGTCCGTTTAGGAGTTGCAGCATCTCATTGTGCGGCTGCAGTCTTTTCCTTTCTTTCTGTTTCTCTGATAGGGGCGAATAGCTTCTACGAATCGCGTCTGCCGGGAGTTAGTGTCGACCCCAGTTATGTCCGCGTTCTCAAATAAAATCCCTCGGCATCCGCACAGCGGTCATTGTCAGATCTCGATACTTAATTTTTGTGCCGGCAAATTCTTCCTCAGAAGTTAAAAAGTCGTTTTCAATTAACGGGCTAGCCATCCGAGATTTATGAAAAAGTAGAAAAAAAAAGCGCCTCCGTGCAAAAGAAAGAAACTGTTGCTACTAAACGGACATTGACGCAGCTAATGAGGCGCCGCAGTTGGTTTTAAAATGTTGGAACCTTCGTATTTAAGGTTTTGCTGATAGTATTTTTTTTTTACCTTACAATGTAGAGTAATATCGCTAAGCACGTAAGTGTGGTCCTTATAATTTGGCACCAAAACAAGAAGTTGTAAAAAGTTGTATCGTAAAAAAGTAATTTTCTAAACATACAAACGTTTTCTGGTAGAAGAAGCATTCAGCACTAAGGGCTTCGACAACCGACATAAAACGAATGGCAATAACACTCCTCAATATGAACAGTGAATCACTTCGACATATATCTCGACTTTACGGACGTAACCTAATTTGAAGGGGCACAAAATTGGTTATCGACGTCGTCTTCTTGCGACGCAAACGCGGTCTAAGCGCCCTGATCGTCTGAGCAAACCAAAAATTATCATCGAGGGTTGCCTTTTCCCCGATTAAAAATGTGAGGAGACATCGAGACACGCCCTTTTTTCTTAGATAAGCACCTTAGTAAAGGGGCATGTCGCGATCTTTAGGTCGCGTTTTCGATAGGAGAGGAAGTCCACGCCGGATCCTAATTTTCGGTTACCTAGGATGCAGGGAGCATAGATTGAGTTACCGTCACGTAATGTTTATAAATCTACTAAGTACTGTTCACACACACACGCACCAGAGCACTAACATAGCTCTATAGACACTGTGCTGACTCGGCAGTGTATCAGCGATGTATGAGCGCTCCGCACGTGACCCCGCCTTATCCAGCGCGCACACGCAATGCAGCACTGGGCCAGCGCTGAGTCAGTGCTCACAGTATTGCTAATGCAGCGCATGACTCTCTTTTATCTCAGCGCTGCACTGCGTGTGTGAACCGGCCTTTAGTGTCCCTTGTGCCCTACCCGTACTGCAGAAACGCTGAAGAGCGCAAGTTCACAGCGTCCCTTTAACGTAAGTCTCGCTGTTCGTTCTTGATATCGCGTCATTGAGGCGGCGGCTTGCCGAAGTCCCACGTGAGCCGGTGACACTGTTTTCCCTGATCACGACAGCGACTGCCGAAGCAGCATGGCGACCTGTACTAGAGCGGGCAAAAGCAGGGCCATCAAGGCGGTTGGCGCTGGGCGTCCCGCGTGGTTGGGCTTGGTCGCCGCAGCGGGCGCGGACGCGAAGGAGATCCTCCCGTCAAGGCCCATGGTCACGGGGGAGATGGCCTTCAGGTAGTTCACAAAAACGTCCACGTCTTCGTAGCCTGCGAAACGAGGAGACGCGTGAATCGTACTCTCGTCAAAGGTGTAGACGCTCCCCAAAGGCGTTTTAAGGGCGTAGCATTTAGTAGAAAGCCCACTGACGGCACTCTGGCCATGGTCTCACCTAACGTCACGTAACAAGATAGCGTGACGTCACTTGGCATCATGACGTTGCACTGTCAGTAACATCGTGGTGTCACATATACAATAAAAGTGTGACAGGAAAAAATAAACGGAACACCCTCAGATAAAGGGAGGAATACGAAAACGAGAACCACTTCAGAATTTATCGAGAGCCCTCAATAAAAGAAAGATGACTACGTATATCGAAGAAGTGTTGCACCAAATCAAAAGAACACCAATCAAGTTGAAAGAAAGGATACACTGAAGCTATAGTGAAAATCCCTAAGGAAGCGAGGCTAGCTAGACGAACTAGGGAGGGAGAAAAAAACCGAGCTCGCCCAGCGGCTCGTGTTCTTCCTCAACGAGTTACAATGTGTGAGAAAGCCATGTTTGCGATTGTTTGAAATTGAATTGGAAAGGACTATCTGGTAATATCTTTGGAAGCAATAATCACTTAACCTTTATAGTTAGTTTATCAAACATAAAAACTTGAAGACGCTTAAGCTTCGCCTTTAAGAGTGGAACGCGATAGTGAAGCATAGGAACAAAGAAACTGCCGCTCGTTGCCAGACACGCTACCGACTAGGCCTCGCGTAACCTGACCGAAAACGTGTAAAATCTTTTTTTTTTACGTTTGTTGGTAGCGTACTTGGCTCGCAACCATAGGGTCGAGGGTTCGAATCCCCCCTAAAATTCTTCCAACTTTTTTCGAGGCATATGAATTACTTTGTGGAGTGAAATCATTTGAGATATGCTAAGGGCTTTAATTCGCATTACGTCATGTTTTTATTCACTTTCATTCCACGGATGACGTCACGTTTCACGTGAGCGTCGTGGGTTGTTTGAAATTCACGGGCGAGGTCACGTGACTGTGACGTCATGACCCAGTTGACCAATCCTGTATTTTAGCGCACGCCACCGACGCCGGCTTTTTCTCAACACGAGCTCCTCAATGCTATCCCGTTAAAATATGCCAAAGAAATGACTACCGCGGCACGGAGAAAGTATTTTACGAGAAACATTTCACATGTAGATTATCTCTCCAACCAATGAGGACCGAGGAAAGGAGCGTAGGTAGCTGCGCTCCTTTTGTTATGGGCGGGGCCTGGAGCACGGCTACTTGTACCTAAATTTCATCTGGAAACGCAATTATTGCGCCAAATCTTTTTTTTTTTTTTCTGAAAACATTTTTAAAAGTCTTTATCTATGTTTTTTTATGTATCCTTTTATTTCAGTGTCTTTAAGCGAGTGAATCGTAGTGAGTCGGGTATTGTGGATGAATATTTGCAACGCGGTCACCCTAATTATATTTCGGACTGTTACGAGTTTTAGGGCGAGCAAAAGACGGCACCGAAACCATCGGGTTTCAAACCATCATCAGATCCAGCAACTCTAGCTGACACTTTCTCTGGTGGCTTCAAAAGTAAAGGCAGTGCACCTACCAGTGTCAAGGCGGTCTTGCGGCTTCACGAAAGAGAAGTTGAAGTTGTCTCCTCCGTTCACGATGTAGCTGACGGCAGCGATGCGGTACCACTTGTCAGGGTCCACATCCTCGAAGACGGGCACCCGGCAGGCAGTGCACAGGATACGCAAGCTCACCACGCGGTCCCAAGGCTCACGACTGATGTCGTACACCACGCGCATGCCTGCGGAAAGAGCCGCACAGAAAAACGTGCCAAGTATTCGCGCATAAGTGAAAACTTTGCAACAATGGTGAAGGAAGACAGAGGTCGGAACAAGGCAAAAAGGGGGGTGACATTCCACTCGGATTTCGCGTATCTCCCGGCACAGGCACTGTCGAGCTGGGGCTCCCCGCAGCCTTGAAAACGTGTGCGATGATGAAAACGGTTACTCGAGATCCTGTCATGATGCGCCATCACACGGCGTTTGCCAGAAAGGGGAGCGAAGCTTTGAGGTCTTTGGTCCGCGGCGAGGCGCCGCCGCTCAAACACCCCTCCCTTCTTCCACCGTGCTGGCAATTAAACATTTCTGTGCTCAAGCTTCGCATATTAGGATGCATTATGTCATATTGCGACGCCTCATCGGTGGCTCTTCCAGTATGTCCCCAGGCTTCGGCGGGAGCGGGCGCTTTGAAAGGACGCTTTCCTAACTGCCCATCATCGGTTTCTGCGATTTGAGGAAGGGGCACTGCTGCGGCAGGCGGTAACGATGCCTGTCTCATTTTGCCGCCATGGCCTACGACGGAAAAGTGCTAGAGCACTTCGTGCTTTCGCACGCCACCATCAGAAAGAAATGTATGATAGTTCGGTTGTGGGATGTTTCGGTGTAGAGATTTTGGTGCACAAACAATTCGGTGCACGAACCTTTCGGGACATGGACTTTTTGGCGTGTAGGTAATTTGGTGCCTGGACGGTTAGTACATTGACATTTGGGCCTGCTGATACTTTGATGCGCAGACGTTTTGGCATAGAGCACTCTAAGAAAAAAAGGGTGTAGTCGGGTGTATCTGGCGCACATGCACCCTTTTTCTGAAAGATGCACCCTCCGTTGCCCAGGCAGTGTACTTGTACACCAAAATGAGCATTCTCCTCTCCCTTAAAACCTCTAGGTGTATTAGTGCACCGCCACGCTAGCCACGCACCCCGATCACCTTGTGCTTGGATTCCCCCTTGGGGGTCACTTTTTGGGTCGGGCAGTTTCTTAGAAAGTATGGAGCTGTCATGTTCACTCGGTATTGACAGTAGAGTGGACGCTATGCTTGTTTTAGGCCAATCGGGTCTCCGGGTAGGATCACGTGACTACAGTCTCCAAGCTAGAGATAAGGCAGAGCACGGCACCTGCCTGAAGGCCAAGGCCACGGGTAGCATCCACTGCACTATTAACTTTGGGCCGAATTTTCAAGAGTATATAAGGGACAAACCTCTCGTTGGGTTCATATTTGGGATAACCCTCAAGATAAGCCTTTGCAAGGACAGCCTCTTTTGGCCTTGAAGGAGCTGCTATTTTCGTATTGTCACAAACTCTGGCGCCGGCCGACTCTCCCGCGATCTTTTTCTTTGTGTTTTTTGTGCTGCTCGCCGTGCCCCTTCGACAATTTGCCTTTTCGGTGGGCCACCTCGCGTTGCGGCGGCCACAAACGGGAAAACCAAAGCCGGTTTTGTTTGTTTCTTCTTTTTTTTTCCCTCGCGGGTGCCTTCGGCGCCGACAAAGGCGGGAAATACGTCGCCGTGGAGAGGGACGGTTGGGACGGTTTTCCTGGGGAGCGCATAGTTTCGGGAGAGAGTTTTTTGGGTCTTCAAGGAGGCAAGATGAGTGAGTCTTCTTCATAGTCACCGCCGCCGTCTTCCTGCCAGCTCACCACCGCCGAGAGCCCGACGATCCCCTTCGACACCAAATTTGAGTGAGACCCGTCCGTACACTTCGGACTTTACTTTTGTGGACGTTTTATTTTTACTTGCTCTCCGTCCGTGGTTTTGTTGCTTGATTTCATTGTCTTTATTTTGTATTGCTTTAGCGCGCCAACCGTTTTCCTTGTTGTTTCTTTTGGTTGAATCTCCGTGTGGAGCTTTGTGGTTTTCTTTTTGTTGTGTGTTGTTTTCCTTTGTGCCAAACCTTGGAATTTAAATTTCTATTTTGTTTTTAAGTAAATATATTGTCCATTGTTCAAACTCTATGTGTCCGCCTGACCTCATTCCGTTCTTCCCCGACTTGGGCACACGCGCCAACCGCGCGGGCTGACCGACCTCAACAAAAATAATTGTTGTCCACAGTTGTTGTAGAGGGCCGGCGGGCAAACCGTCAAGGGGGATTCGCGCTTCTAACCTCCAGGCGGGGGCGACTGTGACACGTATACTCCTTTTTTCTTTCTCTCCCTAAGCTGAAAGCGTGGAAGAAGCTGCGCAGTCGCCGGACCAATGAACCGGGGGCTTTTTTTATCGCTTTACTCCGCTGACTGGGCGCGGGTAATGGCAGGTAGCTCTTTCCGATCCCGGAATGTCTGATTCCCGGCCTAGTTTCTTGTGCGCTGTGCTGCGACCAGTGGGGCTGCCGGAGATTTCGTCCGCGACAACGTATTCGAGTGCACCAAGGCTTCCAGTGTTTGAAAAGTCCTACGCGTACATCGGCAACACGCGATTTCTTCAAAAAAGCCCAAGGAATTCCTGTGATGCTTTTAGTGTTCGGTTTGGCAAATTACTGCTTCTGCCACATTGTGTTGAATCTTCGAAGACCCCTTTCTTTTCGTTTTTGTGTTTGTGTGGTTGTTCTGCAGTGAGCCGTGTCGACATTTCCGATTACATATTTTAAGTCCGGTATTTTCATCGTAAGTGCACTGCTACCTACTCCTTTGCAGCAATTGACCCTTCCGTTCCGGGTTACCTCTAAAATTAGGCAGTGTCTATTTCCTAGCAGCCAGGAGAACAATTTCCCCGAAATTCTATCGGCAGTCGCCTGCCATTAGCCGCCTACTATCAGGTTATAACTGCAGGTAGAATACTGACTTTCTTATTCTCCCGGCGTTTTGTGAAAACGCGTTTCATGGACAACTTTTCGTTGATACACGTTTTGTAGACACGTTTCGTCGACGCTAACGTTTCATCGTCACTCGTTACGTGAACTGTACGCTGAAGGAACATTCCGTCGCGCGTGTGTCTCTGAGGCGCGTGCTCACCGACCCAGCCCACCCGTTCACGTCGCTTCGTGGCGACAGTCGGCGGCGGCTCATTACAAAAAAATTACCCCACCTGTGCCACCCGTACATGTCACTTCGCGC
The DNA here is from genome assembly GCA_013358835.2 of Ixodes persulcatus. Lineage (NCBI taxonomy): Eukaryota > Metazoa > Arthropoda > Arachnida > Ixodida > Ixodidae > Ixodes > Ixodes persulcatus. The sequence goes on from JABSTQ010010228.1 coordinate 53,750, forward strand.
ATATAGTGTAGGGCGGCTCATTTAAAAAAAAAGAGAAGCTAATATAGGAAAGCTAATCTAAGCTGTCTATGAAACATCGCGTGTCGATGAAACGTCGTTCGATGAAGTGGTTGTATCACTAATGAGTGGCAACTGCCGGCAGAATTTCGGGTAAATAATTCTGCCGGCTGCTGGGAGAATAGACACTACCTAAGAATCACCCCAGATCTTGTTTGCTAAGTAATCTTCTCAGTTGTGTAACAGCTTCGTTGTACATCTTCACATATCACGGATTGCTTGCACGTTTGTACTTGTTTACGGAATAGGCTGTCTAATAAACTTCTAGGAGATTTGAAAACAATTCCTTGTGTCTGTTTACCTGCCTTTTTGCAACCACCTGGGTGCGTACATTTTTTACAGGTTTCCTTGAGGTGGGTGCACAAAGAGGTGTAATGGTACACCATTGAATGAGGTGTATCTATGTTCCCTATGAGCGGGGTGGCTGTAGAAAACGGTGTAATAGTAAACCCTGTTGGCGGGTGTATCTCTGTTCCCAATGAGCGGGGTGGGTGTAAACAACGGTGTAATAGTAAACCCTCTTGGTGGGTGGATGTTTACTCCCAAAAAATTGCGTGGGTGTAGAGAAGGAAATACTTGTACACCTTAAATTGGGGTGTACCTGCACACTGAAACGACGGAGAGGGTGTAAGAAAGGAGTAGTGACACACCCCAATATGGGGTGTATCTGTGCACCCCCGAATGCTGAAGGTGTCTAAAAGGGTGCACATATGCACCCTAAAAAGGGTGTATGTGTGCACCTCGTCTAGAGGTGTACTTGTACACCTTTATAGGTGTAGTATATGTGGCAGCACTTACACCCCCTGTGGGTGTACCCACTACACCCTTTTTTTTAGAGTGAGTGGAGGTTTTAGTGTATGGACATTTCAATTATTTTGATGAAAGGACTTTAGCCTGTCAGTATCTGAGTGACATTCGGAAACACGATGGCTCGAACATTCACTCAGTTCTGTGCTACTTTGTATCCTGCTATTCAGAAGGTGCTTTCAAATCAATGGTTGTATTTTAATTGAACGATCGCTTAAGCGCGACACTCTGGATGTGTACAAAACGTACACAAACATAGCTTGCGTATGTAAAAGATGTTAACAAACAGAACGTAAGGGCGCCAGTGATCTGGTGTATACTGAACATTTCGAAGCAATTTGAGGCTGAAGATTACGAAGGCTAACACCAAGAGAAGAGGAGAACATTCTCCTTCTCCTCTCTTGGTGTCAACTTTCGTATTCCTCACTCTCTGGTTGCTCGAAATAGTGTAAAAAAAATAATCGCGTTTTTTGTTTATAATTTGACGTTAAATATTTAGCATGAGCACGTATCCGTTGAATTGTTATGAAATCATCAATGTGTTTTTCACCATATTGCGTTTTCACAGAAGTTAAATAAAAGGTCCGAGGAACTTAGGAACAAAAAAACTACATCGTGCCCTAGGTCTCTCTAGACTTCCTTAATCCTTTGGTAAACGGCACATTTGATTCTTCAGAAGAAGAATTATACTGTTCTGAAACCAACGCCCTGTGTAAGTACAATATGTTACTGCCGAAAAAACGGCTTGTCTGCATAATACACAAAGAAAAAAACGGGGCTGTGTTTCTGCGGTGCTTCGTTGCAGACTACGTCAAATGCACGTTTTTTGTTGTTATTTAATTCTGTGACGGACGTACCCCGCAGAATAAAATGAGACGAACCTCGTTCTCTCACTCGATCCTCGTTCGTGCAGAACGAGGCCGCCTTGTTTTCTGCACCTAGCCAAACGCCATTCTCTTTTTTTTTTTGCGTGTCCTTGGCCCGGCTAACACGCTGAGCCTCAGTGCACCACCACTTCTGTTCAACAATGTCCTCTTCAGTCCTCTTATTTCTTTATTTATTTTTTTTGCGAGGCGCTGTGAAGACGACTGGACCGTTTTATCGAGTGATTGTCTTCTATCATAAAGCGAAGCCCACTGCGACACGGCCGTACCCACCTAACCAACTGCGCAATACGCCAACCCTAATACGATGATGCACACATGGAGCGACCCACGACGCGCAGCGCCCGCGACAGGGGCAGGACAGGCCAGATCGCTTCTTGTTACAGATGAGAATTTCCCGGAGGGGAAAGGAGGGGCGCTGCCGGAAGGAATGCTAACCCATGGAAGAAGCAACCGAATGGTCGACGGGTTTGCCTGAATGTCCGTGCACCAAAATATTTTTACGCCGAGACATTCTTGGACCAAAAAGTTCGCACGGGAACGAGCTCAACAAAATATTTTACAATGAAAAGTCGTAGACCTTATCGGGGGCAAACCAAGGCGGCCCATTGGATTCTGCGATGGCCTGAAATGTTTTAGTCAGGCCCCGAAAGAATTATCTCGAAGCGAAATAGCCCTGGTAAATGTTCCCGGTCAAGAGGTTCAAGCACATTCATAAACGAGATTGTCAAAATTGAAGTTTGGTGCATTTGTTTGCTTGTACCTGGTTATGTTTTTTTTCTTTGTTTTTTTGTGATGCTCATTTAACCTAAAAAAAAAGATGGATAAAATGTTTATCATACAAGATATTAGACATTTTGATAATTTGTTTAACACATTTTCTCTTCTAGATATCAACTTTTTGTCCTTGCATTATTTCTCTTGCAAAACGTTTCCGAAGTCTTCTCATATGACACATTGTTTACCCAAAGCGATTCTGTCCACTTGGAAAATTTTACGTATCAGTGATAATTAAGGTAATTTGGTAACATTCCATTAAAAACTTATAGTATTGCAATATTAATATCTTTTGTCACAGACGATTTATTCCGACTCCATTATGATTCTCGGAACATCAAAAGAATAAGAAAATGACGTTCGCAGGATCTAGCTATTTTAATCATATCAAATATGTATCGCTAGATATTGGCCGCCTTAGGCCATGGAGCTGCCTTTGAACACAATAATAGAATTAATAGAAGAGCCTGATCCAAGGGAAGTGCACTTCTATACGATATGACAGATTTAAACTTCAGCGTACGCCAGCGCGTTGAGACGCACTTGATGTGATGCTTGAACAAACAACGTCTAGGGATCGAATATTTCGGAAACTATGAACGCAACTGGCGACCTTTCAGTGGTACGACACACCGGCGGCCATTCCAGAGGATGGCCGCCGGTGCGAATATGTGTGTGGCACAACGAGACTGCCCAAGCCAGTACGTCCAGGATCTAGCGCGCAACCTTCCTAGATGACGGTCGTGCCAGCAGAACGCCAACTGAAAAGGAAAGCGGCCGATGAATTATGATGCAGTGGTCAAAGGCTGTCATGACACCAGAGCCTGATGAGAACCTCATTAGACAAGTCTGAGATGAGCCCTGCCAGGGCGAATACTAGCGATACCGACATTACCGTTAGACGCTGTTCCCTTTTCCAGAGAAGCCTTCACTTCACACCCAGCAACCCGCCTAGTCCATTTTATTGAGCTGCTTAATGCAATCGCCCTCTCGAGAGCGTTGTTCCCCGCTCACCGGCCATCTGGAGGAATTCTCCCTTCGAGATGAGGCCCGTGACGTCGTGCAGAGCCACACCGTGTTCGACGACCCGCTTCAGCTGGGCCCCGGTCACATTAAGAAGCACCAGGGTGTTGCCGAAAGGCATCACATTCACCACGTCCTCGAAGGTGATCGCTCCGCCGGGGCTCTGCGTCCAAGAAATTTCAATTTTATACTCTCACAGGAAAACGATTGCAAAAATATGAAGAGAGAACGGGTTACTCCAGTGAGACACTGGTCAAGGAAGTCAATTGTCAAAGTCAAAGGCACCTCAGAAAAAAAATATATATATTCAATCAAGGTCCGGCTGTATGAAACAATTACAAGAGGACGGTTAAGCTTGACCTTTAAGAGTGTCTAGCAGCTACTGAAGCCGAGAAAGAAGAGAGCTCGTTCTGTCTCTGGCTCGAGCCAGAGACAGAACAGAGCGTCTGTACTGCCAGTGGTACTAGCTAAGAGAATAAAACATATTTATAGGAAGACGCCTCCACAATTTGGTGACCCGGACATAGAAAACACAACATGCAAAATACCGGTGAGCCTTCTACGACCATCGCTACTGTTACAGTCAAGCTTCTGCCGTTCTGGCCTGCAGATCCAGCTCTCTGGTTCGCAAAAATTAAGTCCCTATTCCCAACACGCAGTATAACACGGCAGGAGACGAAGTTTCACTTTGTTGCCAGCGCACTTCAAGCAAGCGAGGCTGGCGAAGTCCGGGACATAATTATGAGCCCTCCCACTGAACATCCGTACAAAATAGCCAAAGAAAAACTCAGTAAGCGCAAAACGGCGTCTGGGAAACGGCGTCTGCAACAAATGCCTACAACAGTAGAATTTGGAAATCGTAGACCGTCTCAACTCCTACGGTCCATGTGGCAACTTCTCGGAGATCGCGCAACCACTTTTGATGCGGCTATACAGCGCGAGCTTCTTCTTCGGAGGCTTCCTTATAATGCACGCACTGATATTGGCAACATCCAGTAACATCTCTTTGGACTGTTCAGCCCAGCTTCCAGACAAGATCTTAGAGACCACTGTACCATCTGTAACCTCCGCCACACTAGCTCCCATCAACATAGAGGCGTCGGAAACTCAATAACTCTGAGGCGAAGTACGCCAACTCACACAACTGATCGAGTCAAGACTTCCGCTACCTCGATTCACCAGCCCACGCAGCGTAACGAACGTGGCTCAAACAACCTTAGACTTAGACGAAGCAGCCCATCGCCACGTCGGCTCCATCGGAGCACCACAAGAGACAGATCTCCGGAAGGTGCCATCTGCTGGTACCATCGCACGTTTGGTACTCAGGCACGTCAATGCCAAGACACCTGCTCTTTCCCGGAAAACAACCGGATCAACTACTGACGGCAACCAGTTCAGTTGAGTCATCTGCTCTTTGTTCGGGTGGTGCCTAGGGCAGGGTTTCGTATGGGAACAGATTACGTCACGCCATTGTCTTTCTTTTTTTTATGACGCTGCACGCGCTTACTTTTAGCACCACCCGGATTTAGAGCCTTTGCGCTGGATTCTCTGGGTCACCAGGAGAGGCGTAGCGATCCCCTGCCCTTTCCATTCCTCATCGTTCCGCGCGCTCCTTCTCATACCACCTGGTTCTCCTCCTCTCTTTCTTGCCCTGTCCAACCCTCTCCACTTCGCGCTCTTTTTCATACCATTTGCTTCTGCTCCTACCGTTCCTGCGTGCTGCGCCTTCTGCTTAGTCAGCAGCGCACTCGGCTTCCACGCCCGTCAGCGGGGTTGGAACCCTAGCACCGGTTGCCGATGTTTAAATCGATAGCTGTTATGAACTATTCTCACCACTGGAAATGACGTCCGTTGTCGTTGTCGTTGTCAATGTTGTAGTTGATTTAATAGAGCGTAGGGTGTTCATCGCGATATTGCCAACTGCTCGTAAAAAAGATCGCCCTGTCTTCTCTGTATTTGATCCTGAGTGTGAAGCAGACGCGTTACCACGGTGCCACGCCACCACAGCATTGCCAGTCCTCTTTGCATAAGGTGTTTGTGGAAATAATAAAACAAGCGCTTGTGAGTCTCGCGTGGAGCCCGTTAGTTGGCCACAGTTACTGTAGCATTGAGATAACAATTCTACGTAATTCTTGACTAATTCCACATTTTATCGGAACTAATAGCGGAAATTGGAAGCTTCGGCTAGGTGGCGTAAGCCACCGCCCGATTAAAAGGGTTCGTCCTTATTCATTCATACAAGAGCACCTATAAGACAGGCCTGGGCATTACGTCATCGTATAGTGGATCCCTGAGCCGCCTCAAGCGGCCAACGCGCTGAAGCGTGACGAGAGTACGGCGCAAGGCGAGAGACGCGGATGTCTTGGCGTCTCCGCGTGCTAGCGTCGTGCTTGTTCGGAGACGCTAAAGACCGCGCTGGCTGCAACGCTGACACCTCTCGCCGTTCGTCGCAGGGAGAACTGGGAGGTGCGTACTGTCGAGAACAGGGCTACTTGAGACTTCGCCGTCAAGACGCCGCGGTGCGTGAACGCGACACCGATGGCCAAAGACTTCGCTATGACGTGTCACTGTTATCACTGTGACTGTTGTGTGGATTCACAGATGATGCTCTTTTTTTTTTAATATCGTTTAGCGGTTACGGACTGACCCACCTACACATTGCGTGCTTACTCGCCTCCTGAGGTTGGTTGGCCCTTTAAAGCTACCGCTTTGAGGAATAGTTTCACGAAACGCACAATTTAGAGGATTATTTACGTCCCTAGACACATTTTGACTATGGTGATCCGAACGCGAAACTGGGGCACGATACAGAAACATTAAAGTGGTAGAGAAACAAAGATAGGGACGGAAAACGCTGACTGTTTCATTTTCTTAATAATTTCTATTATTATTTCTTTTGGGGGGGGGGGGGGGGGGGTCAGCATGGGGTTAATTGAGAGTTTTAAAAGATCATTCCGATACCTCCGATACCCCCGATAACGATAAGATGCATGTACAAAAGCGGCGGCGGAATTTCGGGTATTGTTATCGGAGTCATCGGAACAATCTATTAAAACTCTGTATCGTGACAAAAGTCCACCAACTCGCCTAAACAATAAATTTTGATAGGAGCCATTTGTACCCTAAGTGAATCCTGTTTTGAGGCGTCGAACCTCGACATATAAGTCAGTTTTGAAAAGGCTCCCCCGAAAAAGAAGTTTAGATTGGCAGCTAGCTCAAAATGTGCTTTAAGGCGTTATGCGCAATAGTTTGTTTTCGGAAAAAAACAAATTTATGTATATTTGTCTCCTACTTGCTCACCTAAATTAAGTTTGTTGTGAGTTAAACGTACTATCGCGGACAATATGGAGCGAAACAGTCCTTCACGCTTCTTTGGCGTACCTGCCAGTTTTGAGAAGAGTTGTGGTCCGATCTACGAATCAAAATTGAGTTCCCATATTTTGGATTTTTTGGGGAAACCGAGAGATGATAGATATCGCGGGAATCGCAGACGCAGAAAAAGGCCACATTGGGTTTTTCAACTCATATAGACAGCAGGGATATCAGCAACTAGTCTTTGGGGGTAGTTTGCACGCGACCGCCCGCACCTCGTCGCTGATGGGCGCCCTAAAGCCTCCGCCGTTGGCGATGGCTGCGGCCACCGAACTCCACGAGCCGTTCGCCCTGGGCGTCATTTTGGCCAGGAACTTGAGGAAGGCCTCGGTGACCACGTTGCCCAGGTTCGACTCCCCGAAGCGCGTCGCTTGCTTGTCCCCCTGCAGCAGCACCTGCGTGCTGGCCACGGTGTCGTTGCGCTTAGACTCCAAGAGAGGCCGGTACTGGTCCAGGAGCGCGAGTCCGTCGGGGTCTGCATGAAGAAACCGCCAAGAGGCCTTGCACAAAAATCCCAAAGGCCTCGCGTGTAGCGCGCTACCAACCATGGGAACGCCCTGTATCCTGACTCCTGCTAACACGTGGCACTGAGGAGGGCGAGAAAAAGCAACAGGGTAGCACAGTTGCTTGCCTGCTTGCTTTGTCTGCCGTCGTCTCCGAGATCGCCTCCGCCATCCGCTACAGCCGGTTCTCTACAGGATATTTCCAGTAACCTTTCTTGCGCCGCGAGCGTTTTTGCAAACTGCCCATTTACTTTTATTTTATGACTGTTTCGACACGTTGGCTTCGAAATCGAAGTTAGTCTTCGAATCGCTCCTAACTTAAGACGTGCCTCGCGGCGTAAATATTACGCTATATTTAGTTGATCTTGTTTTTATTGCGTTAGCATTAGTGCCCGGTAAATGCGCTGGCCTTGGGCTGGTTTGGCGCACACGTATATAAAGTTTGTAACATCGTCACGGGGTGGAAACTGGCTACGAAACACATTCGGCATTCTGTATTCAGCTGCACCAGAACCCTTTTGGATCAGGGCGGTCAGGAGAATGCAGCTTGGCGGTTCAAACGAGTGTCGCCAGAGGCCGACAGCGTCTAATTTCTCCCCTGGTGGCGGTTCCGCCTTCGATCTTTACATGAAGGGTTCACGCATCCGCCGCAACGCACAAAAAGGCTGCGAAGGCGCTGAGGTCGCGCCGATGCCTGCCGCCGTTTCCGGCTACCGACGAGAGCGCGCCGCGCGGGGCGTCTGGCGTCTGTTCGTCTGCTCCTCGACCCTACCAACGGCCCAACGGTCTTCGTACGGCGCCCGCACTGTTTTCGTTGCCTGTCAAAACTATAGGGTCGAACAATGCTTCGAGAAATGTAATCGAGCTTTCTAAAGGTTTGTGTAGATACTGTGCTGCAAAGTAGAGTGGCAATTCCGGTTTAGCTTCTAAAGTTTTGTTCTTTCGTTTCCCAGCGGTAAGTTCCGATCGTTAAGTTTCGTTTCTCTGTCGGCGCTTATTAAAGAACGAAGTGGGCGCGGCGAAACCGCCGTGAACATGTCACCTAACCTGCTCTTCATTCTTGTCGTTCAGGCGGTGCTCGGCAGATCCCTTACTGCAGCCGTCGGTAACGAGCTTCCCGAGCGGGCAGTATCTGCTGAAATGACAAGACTACTGGCTATCCACAACAACGCATCGTCATCACTTCTACTTGCGCGCATGCGCGAATACGACATCGGAGCACCAGTCAGGTGCACTTTCGCATCGAGCCTACGCATGAAGACGCCAGCGCTGGATTTAAGAACGCCAACTGCCACGGCCGGCTTCAGTGGGCGCGGCGAAACCGCCGTGAACATGTCACCTAATCTGCTCTTCATTCTTGTCGTTCAGGTTAGTGATCAAAAATCTCTTTTCCGTTCTGACTAACTTTGTCTTGTTTTCCTGCCGTGCCCACAAACGGTGTTCCAGTGTATGTGTGAAAGTGGATGTATAATCAAATTGCTCTTGGGGCTGTCTGGGGACGTAGAGGTTAATCCCGGGCCTACTTCGGAAGAAATGTTTTGTCAAATTAAAGAAATGATTGAATCCCAGAGGGTAATTATCAACAAGGTTGTAGGCAGGAAACAAGATATCCTCAAAACAGTGAATGAAGTCAAAGAAAAACAAACTACTGCTGGCGAGTCTTTCCAACAATTTAACACTCGGCTTAGTGCAATCGAAGGCAAGCTGTCTGACGTCTTGAGACACGCAAATCGGTCCAAGCGTTACAGAGTGAAGTCGGCAATCTCCAATCGCAAATTAACCTTCTAACAGTAAAATATGATGACATCGATAATCGCTCTCGCAAGAACAACCTCATAATCAGGGGCATAAAAGAAGATGAGCATGAGACAGAGCAAATCCTGCTGGATAAGATAAAAGTGGGAATCTTTGAGGCCATATTGGGCGTAAGGGCTACTCAAATCGAAAAAAAAACATACAGACTGTGAAGGCAACAGCCTAACAAGGATCGTCCGGTTATATTAAAATTCACAGACCACAAGGAAAAAGTAGCGGTGATGAAAAACTGCCATAAACTAAAAGGGAACAGGGTAAGTGTTTCCGACGACTTCTCCAAAAAACTACTTGATATTCGTAGGAGTCTCTGGATTAGTGCAGCGGATGAAAAAAGGCCAGGAGCGAAAGTTAAACTAATCTATGACAAAATTAAGGTGAACGCAACAATTTATGGTTGGTACGCCAACACTGAGAGAAGATTCATATGCAGCAGCCTATCCTCCCCCCCCAGGCACTGGAGCGGAAGGCAGCAATTGACAACGAGGCACACGAGGGAAAAGGGCGGACATGCCACTAGGCGACTTACGGCTTACAGGGAATTTACTTTAATAAATATTAACGCGAGAGGTGTGGTGAACAAGGTGGTCGAGATCGAAAGCTTAATTTTGGTCCATTCACCGGACGTGATTGTGGTAACAGAAACCTGGTTGAACCACGATATTGCTGATCATGAGGTACTCCCTCCCGGATACTGCATGATCCGTAAAGACCGCGATAGGCGTGGGAGAGGTGCAGCGGTCATCTTTAGAGAAGATTTACCGGTAATCAGATTAGATGACATCCCGGAACTGGAGTGCGTTTGGGTCAAGACCTATTTTGCGAATGTGAGCATTGTTATAGGATCATCTTATCGGGCTCCAAATTCAAAAGTATTATTTTTCAAAAAACTGAACCAGTACATCACGAACAACAGAATCCCCAAGGGCCTTCGGTGATTCCTTGACCCTTGGGGATCCTGTACAAAACAACGTCGATAAACTCTGGTTATTTTTCGAGTCTCTTGTTCATTCTTGTATCAACAAATACGTACCTAAACTCAAAAAAACGGCGCATACGAAGAATCCTCGGATGGCCCGGGAAATTATTCACCTAGTACGAAAAACTAGCAGTACAAGGAAACGTTGTAGAAGATACCCAAGTGACGGCAAAATGGGCGTTCTTGTTGATCTCAGAACTCAGTTGAAAGAAAAAAATCAACACGGCCAAACTACACTTTCATTCTGAAACCCTCCCAAACTTTATGCTGTCCTCTCCTGACAAGTTTTGGAGATATCTTTCACCACGTAAGCAGGCAATCGCAAACCTTAAAGTAAATGGGGATCAGATAAGCGACAACGCAACTATGGCAAACCGTTTCAACAACTTTTTCAAATCAACTTTCATAATAGATAACAACACAAGCCCAAACTATGACTTGCCGGTAAATACCCCGCTATTAGAAGACTTGTCAATCTCTGAAGAAGGAATCCTTGCTGCTTAATCTTGATGATAAAAAGTCTAGCTGTATAGATAACATTCCAAACGCTTTTCTGCGCCGTTACGCGGAGTGGTGCGCTAAGTATCTTGCAATATTATTTCGGAATTCTCTTCTAGACGCCAGAGTGCCAACTGAGTGGAAATACGCCACAGTTTTCCCCATTTTTAAGGCCATAGACAGACAGCTGGTGACGAGTTACCACCCGATTTTATTGCTATGCACCACAGGAAAAGTACTGGAACAGATAATATCAGCTCACATGTTTTTCTCTTTTAGAATCAAATAACTTGCTTCATCCCAGGCAACATGGCTTCCGCAGAGCCCTCTCTACTTCTACACAGTTGGTGCAAACTACGCACTATTTTTCGGAAGTTTTAAACCGGCTGGGTCAAGTGGACGTAGTCCTGGATTTTTCGAAAGCCTTCGATAAAGTTTCGCACCCTAAGCTACTAATAAAACTAAATCAATTTTAAGAAACGACACGATCCAGAACTGGATTAGTGACCATCTATCGTCCCGTCGCCAAGCCGTTGTAATTGATGGTACATTCTCTGATTCCGTTTCTGTTGACTCAGGGGTGCCGCAGGGATCTGTTCTCGGGCCCCCAATGTTTCGCGTATTTATTAATGATCTCTTAAACGACATTCCAGTCCAGATTAATCGTTTTGCAGACGACTGCCTCCCTTATAAAGAAGTTACTACTCCTGAAGATCATCTCCTTATTGAAAATTCCCTGGAAAAAATTAATCAGTGGTGCAAAACGTGGCAGATGACACTCAACGCAACAAAGTCCCTATGTATGACCATCACGCGAAAAACGAAAAAACATTTCACATTTTCCCTACAAGATAGATGGCGTACCTTTGCAAAAAGTGGAATCGTTTAAATACTTGGGAGTCATCATATCATCCGATCTGCGGTGGAACAACCACATCGACTACATTGCAAATCGCGCGTACCAAAAGCTAGGCTATCTAAGACGGTCCCTGGGTCATTCTAGCATATCAACGAAATTGATTGCCTACAAAACTCACGTACGGCCTATTCTTGAATACGCTGCCGTGGTATGGGATCCACATACGGAGGTAAACATAACGAAGCTGGAGAAAATACAAAGAAAGGCAATTAGATTTATTTACAACACCTACAGCTGGTCAGTATCATTAAGCCAGCTCTTAGCAGATGCTAACCTTGAATGCCTGGAACCAAGACGCCAGAGGGACAGATTAAAATTTTAGTACCTTATTGTGAACGACAGCCTAAATATCAACAAAAGCAATTATATTTCTTTCTTCCAACCACGGGCAACAAGGAGATCACACCGACTGTCAGTCAAAGAATTTTCTGATAAAAACAATGCATTTCTTCATTCGTTTTTTCCACGCACTATCCGCGAGTGGAATTCCTTGCCAGCTGACGTGGTCCAGAGCGTTTCTTTATCACATTTTTTATCACGAATTGAATAGACAATCTTGTTTTGAGCCTTGCTGTGTGCTTTCTTTGTCGTTTTTCTTTTTTTTTTTTTGTCTTGCGAGTCATTGTTAGTTGACGTGGTCGAGGGGGTTCGTTGTCACGGTTTTTGTCGCGAACCTAGTAGATATGATTCTGCCAAAACCCTGTTGCACGTTTGCCTTGCTGTTCCTTCAGTCGTGTGGCTCCGATCGTCTTCTATTTTTGAAATAACTGCATTTTCACTTTTATCTTTGCACGCTTGTGTTTCTTTTGGTGTGAATTGATGCTTGTATTTAGTGCTGCAGTGCTGTGGGGCACTGCCAACGCTGTAGATTTTATGCAACCGAGCATTGTATATTTGAATTTATGGGCTTTGGCAGGATTCACCAAGACTCAGATAAAACAGTTTGCAGAAAGGGATTTGCGTGTTTCATTTTGAGCCGGTCATCTTCACGAGCTAAAAGGAAGCCGTCTCAGGAAGAATACGCGTGTCAAGATTCTTTTTGATGTCATGTTAGCCGTTGAAGTTTAACTATCGCATTTGTTAAAGGGGCAATGCAACGATTTTTGTACTTTGCGCAAATACCGCTCAGGACGAATCCCTGACGCCAATGAACTATGCAACACGCGATCGTTTTTCACCACGCGCAGTATCAGTCGCAAAAAAAAATTAAAGAAAAACGAGCAGCGTTCACCTCCTCAACTCGCAGCCAGAACAAGCGGCCACCTGAGTCTGGAGCCGATTATATGCCGCCAATGTTAATCGTAGCCACGCGCTGGGGTTGGCAAGCCACAGGACACGCTCTGAGTTCCAGACATAGTATGCCTCGGCTACTGTCGTCATCGCAGTGATTGGACACGGGCCACTACCCGAATGCTTCTCGAGCTATCAATTATCACGAGCCCAAATCAAGTGCTCACGCAATGCTCGGGTCTAATCTATAAGGCGCATTCAAATATCGTCCCTGGAGGATGCTGCTACCACCAGGGTACGTCATCGAAATTTGCGAAGGAGAGATTGTAAAGAAAACGCTCGCTTTTCTCCTTGAAATTACACCGCAACAAAGAGGTTTCCTTGGTCAGTGGCGTTGCGTGCGAGTGTACTTGGGTCCCACTAGTGCCAGTAAGCTCATACAAAGTGAAAAACGCTCAAAACGAATATCGTTGCACCGCCCCTTTAAGATGCATAATGTTTTTTTTTTTTTTTTTTTTTACCTCCGATTAAAATTGATTTTCGAAACCTTGCGTTCATAAACGTTATAGTTTGACATTTGTTTGTTTTTCACCTTTTTTTGTTTGAAACTTGTTCGTTGATTCATACTTGTGTAATTCACCTTTTTTGTGGGCACGTAAGAAGGGCCTTCAGAACGCACTTTTTTAAAGAATTGGCGAAAAGGCAAGTGATCTCTGTTCTCGTTCGCCGAATTTTTAGGGCCAGTCTCCAGAGTTCGTTCTGCCCTAAAATGGTGTACATATTTTTTTTTTTTTTACTTTAAGCGCCAATAAAGACAACAAGGTGCTTTTTGAAACATATAATTGATGAGCTTACTTTAATTACGAATATACATGAGTACTCACAACTCGCCAAAAAAGCGCTAAATGACGCGAGAAAAAACAAATCGAACAGTACGCGTTTGGACGAGCGCGCGTCGCGCGTGTCCGGGACAGCTAGCGCCATCTATCGAGCTTTTCAGGCGGAAAATAATCTTTACGTGAGATAATGGCGATGCGTCACAAATCACATGTCTGGTACGCTTCGCTTGGGAAGGCTACGCCTGCGCACTCCTGGGGCGGTAGCTCCAGAAGGAGCGTCGCAGGCGCTTCTGCTGGCGCCGACGGAGGGCGGCGGGGTACATACTACATATTTCGAGAGACTTGGAGATAGGGCGCATAGCAACGGAGGCCGAACAGGATTGGCTGGCTATAGGGAGCGACGCCGTGACCTAACACCTAGCCACCGAAGATCGCCGGCAATGCCCTACTCGCCAATTTCGGCGCCGCGCAGTGGGGGACGGCGGGTGTATCACTGGGGAGCCCGTCCCCCCGGTCCGCGGCGACATTCTGCGGATGGTTCACTATAAAATATTAGACCACCTTGGGCCACCCGTACACGTCGCCTGGCGGCTCCGCGCCGTGGGGGCCCAGGTGCACCCTAGCCCCACTCTCCCCCACTGCGCCTCGGTTGATAGGTGTAACTTCACGCCGTCGCTCTCTACAACCAGCCAATCCTCTGCGGCGGTGGTCCTTCATGTACACGCTAAGTAACCTGATCTGCTTGCACCAGGGAGAAGAGGGTGTGGAGACAGAATAACTGACTGACTGAACGGCAAGATAAAAAATTATGTACTGGTTTTCTACGGTCTCGCGGGAGAAACGCGTAGCCCGAACTCCGAGGTCCCGTGTTCGAGCTCCTGCTTTTTTATCCTGCTTTATTTATCCTCGGAGGCACGCCGCAATAGCTCCCTCCCTCGACAAAAGTTCCAAAAGGGGACGTGTTCAATATGTTCAGGTGTCTGGACTCTGGAAGCAGAAAACGAACTTGGCAACTTCGTTGTGGTGTCGGTGTTTCGTTTGAAGGTCGCAGCCCTTCTTGCTGGGCGGAAACAGATGTTTGTTTGTTTGTTTTTGTTGTTTTTTTCGAAATCATAAATATATTCAGGGCTAATGTATTCTTGATGTATGGACAAAATGTATGGACCGTCGTAGGGCTGTTGAAGTAGTTTTTGTACAGCGTCAAAATGAAGAAACACGTGTGTGCGTGTGAGGAGGTTGTTGAATATTTTCAACAGCGATCGGCCAAAGAGAGAAGACGACGACGATCACGAGAGCCGCCCCAGAGGCACGCATCAAATTTTTTTTTTTTTTTACCCGCCACGGTGCGAGCTTGAAACGGGCATCGTCCCTTTAAACCCATTTCCATGCTTTAGCCAGTAGTATCGTCCAGTTATTTTCCAGAAGGTTTGGTGCCGAAACCCGGGAACTTGTCGCCTCATCAGCGGCCCTTACCAGAACCGGAGGACGATCTGACGACATGGAACGGGTCAGAACAAAACGGACGGCTCGTCGCGCTCAGACAACCCGGCTAATCAATGAGGTCAATACAGTATTTTCAAACGAAGCCTACGACCTGAAAGACCTCATATTGTTGCACGAACGATTCAGCCGCAACAGCGAGGAGCTCCAGACTCTGAATCGGGAGCTGGAACAATCTATGGCGGATGGAGATTTACAGCAAGAATACGAGAGTGTAATGAATTACGAAGACCAAGTGGCCAGCGCTCTAGTGACACTGATGTACCACATTGACCGGCTGAAGTGCAGTCAGGCAGTTGCGGCACCTCCAGCGACATTTCAAACGGGAGAACGACACCACGAGGAAACTCCAACGTTGGTGGCAAAGCTACCGAAGCTGGAGATGCTGAAATTCGACGGGCATATCGGAGAGTGGCAGTCCTTCTGGGGTATGTTCCTCAACACCGTCCATGAAAATGCGCAACTGCGGAACATCGACAAGTTTCAATACCTGAGATCACTTCTCACCGGAACAGCTGCCAAGGCTATCGCTGGCATTCAAGTATCGGACTCCTGCTATTCCGACGCAGTGGAAATTCTAAAGGGACGGTTTGACGATACCAAACTTATAATACAAGATCACCTAGCCAAGCTTCGGACTCTGCAAAATGTCAAATCATCTAGCGACATATTGGCCCTGCGCAATTTATTTGACACGGTTCAGATCCACATCAGAGGGCTGAAAGCTTTAGGAGTCGACGCCATTTCGTACTCGGCTATGTTGTACGAGATTTTGTTGAAGGTTTTACCAAGCGACATCGTTATAGAGTATTACCGGCGGCAAAGCTTCGGTGGCCCAAGCACATCGGCAACAACATCGGCAAGCGGCGACCTAGACGGAATTTTGGGACATTTGAAGGTCGAAGTAGAGATTCGAGAGAGGAGGCATGGTTCAGACCGAGCTACAAAAGACAGTGGTCGGTCTCCTGAACCCACTGTAATACCATACTCGATGCCATCAGCAGCAGTACTTCACAATCGTACGAAGCCGTCGCCTTACAGATTGCCTTTTCTGCGGCTCGCAGACACACAAGACGGAAGAGTGTGACACAGAAAGGTCTTTAGAAGAAAAGAAAAAGCAAACTCGCACAAGACTGGCGCTGTTACAAGTGTACAATGAGAGCTCATCAAGCACGGAACTGCAGACGGCGTATATCGTGTGGCACGTGCAAAGGGAGGCACGCGACAACCATGTGCGACCCCCGCAGAAGGAGTGCGAAGGACAACGCCCAAGAGGAAGATTCCAAGGCATTAAATGCCTTCACTGCTGACAGCATCAGAGGAAAGGAGAAGCCGCAAGTCTTGGTGCAGACATTCAGGTCATTGGTCGCCGGTAACGGAGCCTACATCTATGCGAGGGGAATTCTAGACGGTGGGAGTCAACGGACATTCGTCCGAGAAGACGTTTCTCGTCGATGCAAAATGCGGGTGCTCGGTGAAGCAAACCTCAACATTAACATCTTTGGATCAACCCAGCCGCGAAAGCAACAAAGACAGATCGTTGAAGTGAAATTGAAGAGTCAATACCATCAGACAGAGTACGTCCTAGAAGCGGTGGAGGTACCACATATTTGCAACGACATCGAGAAGCTCCCAGTAGACCTTGGATTTATACAGTCTCTGCAAGAACAAGGCAAAAGCCTCGCAGATGCGTGCTTATTTGCAGGAACCAACTCGGCTGAAGGTATCAGCTTGTTGATTGGAGCCGATCAGCTGTGGAAAAATGTCAAGGGAGAAGTCACCCGAAATACAGACCAATCAATAATGGCTGTCAATACGCGCCTTGGGTGGACAGTGCAAGGACCGACTGAAGCATCGTGTTCCTTGACTAACCAGTCAAACGTGGTTGCGTGCGCACTTCGTATCGACGCACTTCATAAAAAAGAAGAGAGATGTTTACAAGCCTTTTGGGACCTGGAGCACATTGGCATTTCAGGTACTATGGTCAAGTCAGCGTATGAAGACCAGGTACTCGAACGATTTCAGGAATCAGTTCGTGTCAAAGAAGGACGGTATGAAGTATACCTTCCGTGGAAAACCGACTTGACGAAGCAGCTCGACAACAACAGAGACCTGGCAGAAGCTAGGCTGCGTGGACTGGTCCGCAAGCTGCAGAAGGACAAGGTCCTTCTAGAGAACTACGACAGCGCTATTCGTCAGTACCTGCAAGACGGTCACGCAGAAGTTGTTCCCGACGCAGAAGCAAATAACGTCATGAATGAGCCGGAACATCTCTACTATATGCCACATCATGCAGTACTGAGAGAACAGTCTGTCACGACAAAAGTGAGAATAGTTTTCGATGCGTCCTCGCACAAACAGGGACAAGACAGTCTCAACTCTCATTTGGAAACAGGCCCTAAGTTGTCAGACGAGCTGCTGCAGATCCTACTGCGGTTCCGAACTAGGAAGGTTGCAATGACAGCAGACATTCAAAAAGCGTTTCTACAGGTTTCAATCAGGACGGAGGATCGGGATGCTCTTCGTTTTCTCTGGTTCGCGAGCGCACCCCAGACTGTTGGGACTCTACCGCCATTGCAAGAATGAAGAATGACGCGCGTGCCTTTTGGAACTACTTCTAGCCCCTTTTTACTCACAGCTACGCTCCAGCACCACTTTCAGAATATTGACAGACACAGAGAGACTGCCGAGATGTTGGCGAAGTCATTCTATGTCGATGACCTCCTCACTGGAGCCGCAAATGAGAATGGCGCCTTTAAAATATACACGGAAACTCAAGAAATTATGCAAGCGGCTGGAATGACAATGAAGAAGTGGACATCGAACTACAAGGATTTACAAAGGCGCTTCAGTGAAGGTGGCGACGAGATTCATGATGGACCTGCAGAAAGAACTCCAGAAATAAAGATCCTAGGTGTGGTATGGAGCACGTCCGAAGACACTTTTAGAGTGCCACTAGAAACCGTCCTAAGTTTACTGGAGTCGCGAGTCAACACTAAGAGGTTCATTCTCCAAGCATCGGCGCGAATCTTCGATATCATGGGTCTAATTGCACCATTCACCATTCGGGCGAAAATGATCTTTCAGAAGCTGTGGGAACAAAATATTTTATGGGACGCTGAGGTTCCTGTAGAGATCAGCAATGAATGGAGCACGTGCTGCAACGAACTTCATCAGCTTCAAGCACTCGCCATACCCCGATTCCTATTCCACGAATTGCGAGGATTGGAGCGGTCTACCGAACTGCATGTGTTCACGGATGCCAGTCCTCAAGCATACGGCGCTGCAGTCTACATTCGATCATCTGACAATGAAGGGAACGTCTGTACTCGTCTGTTACTAGCAAAGGCTCGTGTTGCCCCACTCAAACGGCAAACGCTCCCACGGTTAGAGCTGATAGGAGCACTCATCGGAGCACGGCTTTTGAGGTACGTCCAGAAGACGTTTGAGACAGAGGACTTCACCTGCTACATGTGGACAGATTCCATGATTACTCTGAAGTGGATTCAAGGGCAACCGCAGCGCTGGGAAACGTTTGTCGCAAATCGAGTTGAAGAGATTCAACGGCTGACAGTGAATTCCCACTTCCGGTATTGTCCAGGAAAGGATAACCCGGCCGATTTTCTCACTAGAGGAATTTCTGCGGAAAGAATGAAGGCTGCCCAAGCTTGGTGGGAAGGTCCAGTGTGGCTCCAGAGACCCATTGCTGAATGGCCCGACCACTGCTTTGAAGAAGCTCTGGTGGAGAAGAAAGACTGCATACCTGCTGCTGTGCTACCAGCAAGAACTAGCTCTTTCGAGCCGTTGTTCGATCTCCATCGTTACAGCAGACTGCAGAAGGTAATCCGAGTTACTGCCTGGATACTTCGTTTTAAGAACAATTGTTCAAGCGAAAAGCTGTCGGCAAATCACCTCTCAGCGGACGAAGTAACCCGAGCAGAACTGTACTGGATTACGCATGTTCAAAACACGGTATTCTTTGAAGAGATAGCCTCACTGACAGAAAAACGGCAAGTAAGTAAAAGCTCGAAGATCGCCGAGCTTAACCCCTTTCTTGATGACAAAGGAGGGTTGCGAGTAGGCGGAAGGCTCCAAGAATTGCGTTCCACAGAAGACGCAAAACATCCTCTCATTCTACCAGCCAACCACCGCATAACGGAGTTGATAATTTCAAGTGCACACATCCGAGTTCTAGACGGAGGAGTTGCTGAGACACTAACGCAACTGCGTGAAAGATTTTGGATTATTCGAGGCAGACAACTGGTAAAGAAAAGTATAAACAACTGCCCAACATGCTCTAGATATCGGCTCAAGCCACTGTCAGCACCTACAGCTCCTCTACCTGCTGATCGCATCGAGCCAACAAACCCTTTCGAGATAGTGGGAGTCGACTTTGTAGGCCCCCTTTATACCAAGAACATGACCCCAAACAAAGTTTTCATAGCTCTCTTTACGTGCGCAGTGACAAGAGCGGTTCACCTTGAAGTCATATCAAGCATGTCTTCCCAGACCTTCTTATTAACACTACGTCGTTTTGTGGCGCGAAGAGGTCTGCCAAAGGTCATCTACTCGGACAACGCTCTCACTTTCAAAAGGTTGTGTAAAGACATCAAGGAGATATGGACAGCCTTACGCCACCAGGACGTTCAAGACTACGTTGCCCACAACCAGATATCCTGGAAATTTAGCGCTGAACGGGCAGCCTGGTGGGGAGGATTTGGGAGAGGATGGTTCGTAGCGTGAAGTCCTGCCTTCGAAAGATTCTTGGACGAAGTTCACTAAACTTCGAAGAGCTCACCACTGTGGTACAAGAAGTCGAGGCTGCGGTGAACTCAAGACCGTTGACGTTTATGCATTCAGAGCACGACGAGCCAAGAGCCTTAACTCCTGCTCATTTCCTGATCGGAAAGCGACTCACAGCATTACCGTCATCCAAAGACGCCGAGGCGCTACAACGAAGAGCGGATGAACTCTCAAAACGCTGGAACTATCGACAAGTACTAGTTGCACAGTTTTGGAAAAGATGGATGTCCGACTACCTTCTGCAGCTTCGTTCGACACATCATGCGAAGCCACAGGAAAATAATGATCTAAAGGTCGGAGACCTGTAATTATACACGAGCCAATGCGTCCTAAAACGATGTGGAAACTAGGACGGATAACGGAATTACATGCAGGTCGGGATTCCCACGTTCGATCATGCGACTTAAAGTTGGCAAGTGGACAAATACTACGACGGCCAGTACAACTTCTTTATTCACTCGAGGTGCCTCGTTGTCCCCCTGCGGCGGCAGCCTGTTGAATATTTTCAACAGCGATCGGCCAAAGAGAGAAGACGACGACGATCACGAGAGCCGCCCCAGAGGCACGCATCAAATTTTTTTTTTTTTACCCGCCACGGTGCGAGCTTGAAACGGGCATCGTCCCATTAAACCCATTTCCATGCTTTAGCCAGTAGTATCGTCCAGTTATTTTACAGAGGTCACTTGAGACATACATGGCCGATAATGAATAATTGGGGTTGTGTGGATATTTATACAGCGTGTAGTTGGTCAGCCATTTCAAAGTTGCGACGAGTCACTCGCTGTAGATGAGCAATTTAGCCAGTGCAGTACAACCGCTAGCCTGGGGTCTTTAACGTGCACCACGCGGTAGCGATACACGACCGCACGCCAGTACGATGCTCATCCAGATCGAAACGGGCAGGGGTGGAGATTGAACCTAGGATCCGTGGGTTCTGCAGCGCGAGCTTTCGCTCCACGTGCTCCGAGCTGGTGTGCACTGGCCCACTCGGCCAGCGATTTCCCATACATACATGGGTGAGCGTTGCTGTCGGCAGTAAGATGAACTGACCGTCTAGTTGGTTGTCCATCGTTAGGATTTATAACGCAAAACAACAAGGAAGAAAGGACGAGGGAGACAGTAGGAGCGCTAACTGACAACTGACGTTTTAATACACTTAGTAGAAAAGAAGAAGCAAGAAGTTCCAGATGCTAAAGCTTAAAAGAAAAGATTGAAAAGAACACCCTCAAAGGCATTTGTTATACCTATTAAAATAAAATACATGGCTAAGGATAATTACTCCTGAATTATTAAAAAAGAAAAAAAAAGAAAAAACTTAAGGCAAAAAAAAAAGGAAATTGTCGACGAACACGAACACCATTCGCAGATGGCAAAGGGACGAAGATGAAGTTTGAGGCAAAAAAGGAACATAAAACTTGCAAGCAGGGGCCCTAATCTGGACACTTGGCGAGAAACTCGGCGAGAAATCTGGCGGGCGTGATTGGCCAACGCCGCACTTGACCTTGGCGCCGGCTAATCAGAGCCGCGGGATTTCTCGCCGACTTTTTCGCCAAGTGTCCAGATTAGGGCCCCAGGTTGCTTATCGTCAAGTCGCGAGATTAAGGTAGAAAAGTTCCTTTTGTGATAAGGCGATCGACGAGGCGCTGGTGCACACAGCCCGACTAGACAAAATTGTTTGAGCTTCGTACAGTTCGCGTGTTCGTTTAGTCCTGAAACACCTTAGGACAGTGGTTCTCAAAGGGGGGTGCGCGAAGCCCACCCTCATCCGTCGAGCCCGGAAATAAAAGTTGTCTTTTCTCAGATTTAGAAGAAACCTTCCAATTTTCGGGTGCGTTTCCTCGTGTGTAGTGCAATAAGTGAAGTTTACTTCCCACTAGCCCTTAGTTATATCCATTTATTAAATCACTATCATAATTAACCTATTATGTCCCTTCCCTTCACCACGAACGGGGTCCTCCATCATCTCTGCCGATTCACCCTGACGCGATGTTTTCCTTGAATTCGGTAAAGCCAAGAACAGGAACAAACTAGGAAAGAAAAATAAAAAAAAAACTAAAATGGGCAGATCAATTATTTTAGGATTTTTTTAGAATATATGAATCAGTTGCACAAATGTATAGTTTTGCTAGTTTTGTCTTGCCGGTTCTTTAAATCGAACTGATCATTTCATTTGGAAATAGTAAAACGCCCGCCTGATCATTTATTGACCTGTTTGCCACGGAAGTCCTCCTCTAACCTTTACGTACTTCACGCTCCAGTCAGAAACATGATCCCCAATTTCAGCCGAAACATATGCCTCTATACTTATAATAACCAAATACCGAATGTAGGCTCAATTGTATTGTGAGCGCCATAAAAGGCGATGTTTTTTTTTTGTATCAGGTAATATGTCGTCAATGAACAGCTTTACCAATAAATCATGAGTTCAAAGAAGCGTCACTGGCTCGTTGGCTACTCAACAACGGAGACTATGCGGGTAGAAATTGGGAGAGAGGAGGAAATGAGAGCGCGAGGGATGTCCAAACACCAAGCTCTTTCTTCGGAAGCGGGATGTCCAAACACCGAGCTCTTTCTAATCAATCTTTGAAAGCATTCGAAAGCCGAACGCCGGTGTCCGACTAGAGCTCGGTGTTCCGATGTCTCCGCGCACTGTTCTTCTCTCATTTTCTTTTTCAATTTCTACACGTATGTCATTCCTTAAATTTAGCCAAATCAACAGAAGACGGTGAGGGTTCAATCCCCGTCCCTGCCCGTTTCGATCTGGATGAGCATCGTGCCGGCGTGCGCTCGTGTATCACTACTGCGTGGTGCGCGTTAAAGACCCCGAGCTAGCGGTTGTACTGCACTGGCTAAATTGCTCATCTACAGTGGGTAACATAATGTCGCCATGTTCGGGCAGACAGAAATCTGCCTCTGCGAAAACAATAATATAAATGTCACTAAAAGAATCACATTATTGTCAATTTATTGATCAATAATTATTTTAGTATATGAAGACACAAAGAAGAAAAAGGCTTCGGTGTAAAGCAAATAAAAATATTCAAAAGAAACCTTACTTATTCGCAACTTCGCAGGAGGCGCGACGCCACCCAGCGGAAAAGACGTTAAGGCGAGAAGCAGGAAGATACCAGCTATCCGGAGCGCAAGTTCGTCTGCTTCTTTTGCAGGGATTGTGGTGACGTCAGAACGCCGAGCTTTGATTGGCTACGACTAAAAAATAGTGAGCAGACCTCAAAACTCACTGCCTCGAGGTCTACCCTCTTCTGCCTTGAGGTCTTCAATCAGAGCCAATCAGAGCTCGGAGTTAGGACGTCACCGCAACCCCAAGCGCAAGAAGCAGATGAACTTGCTCTCCGCATAGAAGTATGTAGAGAACCTATATCACATAGAGTTTCCAACTGCTCAATAAGCGCCACTTGGTTTCTGTTTATGGGCCGCGTTTGCAAAACGAGCTGTGAAGAGCAGGCGAAAGCAACGACCGTCTGCTAACGTCTCCGCCTTTCCATCTGCTTTCCTCCTCGCCACGCAGAAACGCAGCGCATGCGTACTTTCAACCAATTTCAGCGCAGGGCGTTCACCATCCACATGCAAACGCTCCTCATGGTTTGAAATGGGCTCCCAGTTCAATCTAGGCTCTCTAGAAGTATGCAGCGAAAACTCGAGACGCCTCGCGGCAGAAATGTGAAACAGAGAGACGAGAATTCAATGCACGCTGCTGAAGTCTCGAATAACATACCAAACTTTCTTGGACATCAATGCCTGAACGCATGGACTAAAATGAGAGTTTCAACTGAACAACAAACATTGCAATGCTTCCCGGAATATTTTAGATGACAGTCATAGAATATCAATAAGCAGTAATCCTACTTCTGGACACGTGTACTTTTAATTCCACGGCTCTACAAATTTTTCTTTGCATCGAATTATATGGGCCAGATTCACAAAATTATCAATTTCTGCTTTTCTCGACAAAATGCCCTAATGTTCCCCAGGAGTGCAATTGCCTGGTTATCATAGAACGCAAATCAATTCCAATTTTGATATTTCCCCGAAATATTTTTATTCCACGGCATACAACAGAAAGCGGACCATGACGCGTGTGTATCGGCAATTCTCACCCTGCCTGATGCTGTTGTCGAGAAGCACGGGCTGCCCCTCCCAGCGCTCCGGCTCTCCCCGCTCGTTCCAGGTGACGTTGATGTAGCCCATGTACTTGCCCAGCCAGAAGTCCTGAACCACGAGGCAGCGCGTGCCGTCGGCCCGCTCCACCACCACCGGGTACGGACCCTGGGGCGCGTTGCCCGAGATCTTGCCTGGGCCGGTAAAGAGCGAGGAGTCACTTCAGTGGGCAGCCTTGTCGGGGCCGACGCCCGCAATATGGCCATGAGATTTGACTAACTCATGTTGCGACGAAGAAAGAAGCGGAGCTTCAGTTTAGCTTAACTTTCGGATACACCAAAGTCGCAGCATATAACTTCCAAGTGTCTTTGTGATATTTATTTATTTATGAACACTGTTCACACCTTAGCGAGGTTGTGACAAATGTGGGATGCAAGTTCATAATCAATATACAATAGAAAGCAAAAAAAATCACTACAATAATACAGCTCATTAGTCTCTTAAGTACTCGGGTCCAATATAACACTGGTTTATTCTATGTAAGTTACAGTGCACCGATCCACATAACGCCACTTCGAGAGTCCCCCAAGTCACCTGCAGCCAGTCCCGCATATGCTCGCTCTCACTGCCGCTTCTTCCTTTTCGCCCCCGTTACCCCTCGCATCCGCGGGAGTTCCTCGCTCTGGCTCACTTTCCGTGCATTGCCGCTGGAGGCGCCCCCATCGGTGCCGCGCTATTAGGGAGGAGGGGCGACCGTGACGCCCCAAGCGGTTAACCTTAGAACTACACGGATGGGGACAACGAATACAATGATTCAGCGCTCGGCCGACATAACCGAACGCGGCGTCAGCGTTCGGCTGGAGTTCGTGTTCTCCGGTGAGGGGGAGGAGTGGCTCTTTTGTTTCCACTCCGGCCTGCATGAACAATGCAGCATGCACGGTCCCAGCTCCGCACAAAAGCCGAAGTGGGTCAAGCTCGCATTCTTTGAGGATAGATCCGGCACTTAACGTCGCTTCGTCGATTGTTAGTATTTTTTACATTAAACTGTGCCTCGCGCTCTATTGTAAAAGATGACATTGACATGCCCATAAGGCCTGTGGGCATGTGCGCAGGCCTTGTGTTGAGTAAACACCGAGGATGGGGACAACAAAGGGGTCAGAGCGCCCCCTATAGTTCGATCTCCTGCCCAATCCCTCACAATCCTCCCCCCTTAGAAAGCGAAGTCCGGTCGGTCTTCGCAAAACTTAAACAGCTGGTCCACATGGGCCAGTCCCGCCAGTCTTCCCGTTCTTTTGGTCTCTCAAACGATAGTCATTGGCCCCCACTTTCCCCACCACCACGGAAGGTCCCAAACGTCTTGGAGCCAGTTTTGCTGCCACTCCTTTGGTGGAATCACTGAGGGTGTGCAGGTCGCGTAGTACTGTGTCACCTATTTGAAACTCTGACTGCTTTCGGGTTCGATTGTAGTAACGCCGCTGTTGCTCTTGCACTTTTCTTTGGTTCTCCAGAGCAAACTTATACGTGTCCTGCAGTCTAGACGTCAAGTCTGCCACGAAGCCCGGCGTGCCACTGACTGGTGAAGGGAGTTGGCCGGGGTTTTGTTCCCAAGGGCAGCGGAGCTGGCGTCCATAACACAAAAGGGCAGGTGAGTGCCCTGTGGTGACACTCTCACAGGTTCGCAATGCAAAGGCGACCTCTGGGAGATGTTGATTCCCAGTCACGGTGGGCACTGCAATAAGCCATAAGACACTGCTTCACTGTCGCATTATGCAGCTCCACCAGCTGTCCTGTTGGGCGGTATGGCACTGTGTGGCGGTCTCTGATGCCAAGGTGTTTCATTACCGCTTTTTACAGGTTCGACACAAAGACATGCCCATTGTCGCTAGATATACTCTTGGGGAAGCCATGTCGACAAAACACTTCCAGCATTCTTTCTAATATGGCCTTGCTCGTCGGAGCTCGAAGTAGGAATAGCTTCACGAACTTGGTAATTTTGTCGATGATCACCAGCAGGTGCTTGTGTTGACACTTTGAGGTGGGAAATGGTCCGATGAGGTCCACACTCAGCTCTGCCATGGGTTCCTCTGCCCAAGTGCTGTCCATCAGTCCGCCTGGCTTCTGGCGGCGAGGCTTCAGCGCCTGGCATGAATGGGAAGACCGTACGCATCGCGAAACTGTTAGCGCGGACACGACATCGACGCATTTTCGCATTTTGCTTCTAAATAGTATTAGCGAGCACGAAATTTTATCGCTTACATTATAGACCTAAATGGGTTCTGTCCGTAGCAATAATAACTTGGATGACATCCCTTGGTTTCAATGAGAAAAACTAAAAAAACCGGCGATCACTTGTTCGCGCAAACAGTGTCGCGCTCTGTACATACCGAGACACATCGCATCTCATGCCTAGCCAAAACTACCTCTCGGACACTCGTCTCAGTGTCTTGAAATAACCTAGGTGGCCACTTAGAGGGTGATCATGTGACAACTGAAGCACTGTTTGGCATAGTTGTTTGGGCATCCAAAGGAGTCTTCTTTCTCCTGTAATCTTCAGCGGCATTCCATCATGGTCCAGTTCGCTGTCCACAGCCATGTTCCGAATCTGGCATGCTTCTGCAGAGTCAGTCGGTAGGGTGCCGTCCTTGAGATAGCTAATCAGCTTGATGATCCCAGTGTCCTTTCGCTGTTCGTCAGCAAGCTCGGATGCACTGAGGAGGCGTGATATGTCGGTCTCCTGGACCATCGCATTCTCCTCAAACCGGACCCGGTATTCTGTTTCACCAGCGTCAATGGGGAACCATTCGTTGTCAGTCTCTCGTGCCTCCAAGACTATTGTAGCTGGGGCGGGGAAACGGCTCAGCGCGTCCGCTAGGATGTTGGCTTCTCCCCGTCGATGCCTGATGAGGCAATCAAATCCCTGCAGGCGCAGCACCCATCGACGCACCCGGCTTGAAGTCTGGTCCGTGATGAACATCCACCTAAGAGAGGCGTGGTTAGTGTGGATCTCAAACTTGGTGTGCTCCAAATATGGCCGGAACTTGTCAACGGCCCACACTACCGCCAAGTACTCCCACTCCTGCACCATGTAGTGCCTCTCCGCTTTACCTCAGCCTCCCTCCGTCTCCTGCAAGAGAACTGCCGCAATGCCCCTCCCACTGGCATCCGTTTCAACCACGAATGCCCGGTTGAGGTCTGGGAGTGCAACCACCACGTCATCAGCCAGCATGGACTTGAGCTGACGAAATGCCTCCTCTTGAGGGTTCCTCCAACACCACGAGACCTACTTCTGCAGGTAGAATGGCAGTGGCTGAGCCACCTCGAAGAACTTCGGCATGAAGGTGCGGTAGTACCCCGCCAATCCTGGCAAGGCCTGAAGATCCTTGACTGTTCGTGATGTTGGAACGTCCCTGACGGCCGCAACCTTATCAGGATCAGGTCGGCACTCTCCCGGCGAGATGATGTGCCCCAGGAACTTCAGTGATCGCCTGCAAGTTTGTGTCTTCTTAGGGTTGATGGTCAATCCAGCATGGGCAACCCTGCCCAAGACCTCTTCAATATGCCGCAGATGCTCTTCGAACGAACTTGAGTATATCAGCACATCGTCCAAAAAGGCCATATAAAACTTGTGCTTTATCCCCGCCAGTACTTTGTCCATGAGGCTTTGGAATGTAGCTGGTCCACCAGCACCACCAAAGGGCACCCTCTTAAACTCAAACGTACCCTGGTGGCATATAAACGCAGTCTTGGGGACGTCCTCGGGGCGAACAGGTTTCTGGAGGAAGCCCTGTATCGATCGCTTTGGTAAAGTGGCCTTCCAGAATCAAATCGGCATGACAGAAGAAGGTTTCATTGAAATGCTCTCGTTTTATCTTAAATCGACGTTTGTGGAATGAAATGACGGGGTCTATATACAAAGACAAGGGGTATGCATTGGTTCATGCTTGGCACCCATCCTCAGTAACATATTTTAGCCCATCAGGACAAAGTTATTTTTGAGCACTTTAATAAAGGGGACGATTTTAATGAAATAAACGTTTTAGATTTGTGGATGATTTTTTAGTTCTGTTCAACCATGGGCCTGCAGGATTCCAGTCGAGAGTGGATAAACTCTTTACTGTTTTAAGAACGTCTTACACCCCCTCATATTAACCCAGGAACTACCGGTAGATGACGCGTTGCAGTTCCTTGATATCAGACTCACCTTTTCTGAACGATATGGGTGTTGGATCTACCACCCTAGAGCCCAAAAACCTCTGTTGCCATACAATCCAGCTCATTCGAAACTGGTAAAAAGGAGTATTGCCAATATGTGCGTATTGAACGCCCTCAAAAAATCATGCCACCATGTGATGTCAGAAGGCCTGTGCACGCAGTATAGGCGGTTGTTGGCAGCTGGCTTCCCGAAGAATGTAGTGGTGTCAGTTGCAGAGATCGTACTAAAAAGGTTGCGTAGTGAGGATTGCCCTCGCCCAACGGTTCTCAGGGATAACCAAAAGGTCGCGGTGATACCGTACATTCACAAAATGGCGCATGGCCTGAAAAAGGTAGCCAATACATCGAACGTAAAAGCAGTATTTTCCGCTCCAAACAAACTTAGTAGATTATGCAGGTTGACAGATCCTTTTCGTAAGGCTCCTTCTGGCTGTGCGGTGAAACACAGGGATCCCTTCGTTGAATGTGCGGAGGAAGTAGTGTACCAGATCCCCCTATCATGCGGAAACAAGTATATAAGGCAGACCGGTAGGTGTGTTAATGATAGACTAAGGGAACACAAACTTAAAGTAAGAAATTATCGGGACGGTCATCTGTCTCATCATTGTCAAAGCTGCAAGTGTGTGCCATTGTTGTCCGAGTGCAAGATTCTGGTGAGGCACAAAAAAAAACTGTGAGGGAGCTAGTCGAGGCACATGAGATTAAGAAGGGTGGGGCAGCATGTGTCAGCGTGGCCTCAATGGATTTACTTGACAAGGAACGTGCGTTCCTCAATGACGTGTCCTTGCATTGGGTTGGCTAGTGATGGGGCGAAATCAGAAACACGGAAGGTATATAAGTGTTGTTTCATGTAATAAAATCAGATGTTAGTAGCGCACTGTGGTGTCTGATTCTCGTCGGTTCGTCCTTGTTTTTGAGCGCTAAAATGTATTCCAAGACAAATCAAAGCTCGTGAACCATTGGGCTCAGCCCAGCTGTGCAAGTACCCAGTCTATCCTGGGCATCGGGTACACTGGAACCTTGGTTTTGGTATTAAGTGGACGGTAGTTCACTGCCAGCCGGTACCCTCCAGACTTCTTTGCGACCAGGACTAGGGCACAGGACCACTGACTGGAGCCTGGTTGGATCAAGTCCTGGTGCAGCAAATCTTCCAGGCAGGCATCCATAATCTGCCTTTTGTGGGAGTTGACTGGGCGAAGCCTACACCGCGTTGGCAGGGAACTGCCCCGTGTTGATACTGTGCTCCATCAGTCCGGTACAACCAGGGCGAGCGTCAAAAACCTGATCAAATCTTCAAAGTAGGGCCGAATCTTCCGGATGTTCAGTGCCATGTTGCTGAACGGCGTCCTCCTCCGAGGGCTGCTGGGCGTCTTGATCCTGGACGGGTTCCTGGTGTGCGACTTCATGAGGCTCTGCTGGGTGAGGAGGTGGCTGGAGGCTGGGTGAAGAGGTGTACAGTCTGCTCTGCAGACTGTACACCTCCTCACCCAGCCGGAGATGATCTGGCGCCCTCGAGCCAACGTCCCGGACAAAGGAGATTAGGGTTTTTGGCTCATTGCCCAGAGTTCACGAGTTCAGAGACACATGAACCATGTACCTGGATCCTCCGGCCCAGTGTATTCTGCACCTAGTTGAATGCGTAATCAGGGACCAGCCCGCTGCGAGACGAAGGCCTCGTCGTTCCTTCTTGACGCCCACACCAGTGGCTGTGGCTGCCTCCATTGCTTCCTCTCCCACCAAGCTGACGCTCGACCCTGTGTCCAAAAGCGCCTTAAATGTGAACTTCCCAATACGATGCTCTAACAACGGCTCCTTGCCGCCGGCTCGTACAGCTACCTGCACTGTGGTGTCGTAGGGACCCGCCGGAGTGGCCTCTACTGCCAAGAGTTTCCCTGACACCTCGCTTGCATGTGGTCAGCTGGCCACACTTGAAACAGCGTGGTGAGCCCTGGCGTCAAGGTGTGGGACATTGTCGTTGCATATGTCTGATGCCACCACAACGCTAGCACTGGATCTGTGGAGGCTGGTTGGTTGCTGGGTACTGGTGAAGACTGCTGTGCAGGCCAGTCTGGTGGAGCATTCTCACTGCTCCGACTGCACGCAGCTGGTCCCGATAGTATGACGGCTGGAGGGATGTCGGATGCAGGGGCCAGGCCTATCTAGCAACTGGTGGTGGCACTGGTGCCGCTGCCACCGCAGCACTTTAAGCAGGTGCATGAGTCGTTGCACTCTTGCTGTAGAAGGCCAGGTCCCGCGCAACTCGGTTGGTGGGCTGTGGCGGGGGAACATACTGCACCCGCCGCCATACTCTTTCCATTAACCCATCCGCTGTTTGCGCGGGCCCTTTCAGGTTCGCAAAGGTCTTGCCTGCGCAGAAGTCTTGGAACTGAGGGTGCATTTGCTCCAACACCCACTTGACTTTTCCTCCTCAGTCACATTGTCGCCGATCCTGTCATAGTACGAGGCTATAACATAAATTAACTGTTTCAGGTTCTCCTCCGAGTGTTGAGTTCGGAGCCTCAGTTCTTCTTTTGGGCATTTCTTTTCGTCGACGGGTGCGAACTCCTTTCGCAAAGCGGTAGCAAACGTTGACCAGTCGGCGAAGTCCTCTGTGAACCGAAACCACAGTTTCGCGCTTCCCTGGAGGGCTGCAGGTACGACCCGGCTGAGCCGGTCCTCGAGTTTCGCGCCGTGACCGAGGCAAAAGTTCTCCAGGTGATCCAGGAACTCATCTGGCGACTGCAAGTCTCCGAAACCGATGAACTTCGAGGGCTGAACGGGGACCAGCCATGGGCACGTCGAGTCCTGGTCATTCGTTGTGCTGGCCTCAGTGACAGCCGCTGCGACGAAGGGTGCCGCTTCCTCTTCCGCGGCTTGTATCGGAGTAGCAAACAAAAGCTCACGAACCTTGACCGCCATCTTCTCCCGCTGTAGCGGTGTCCCGTCTGTTTGTTGCAGCAGTGTCTGAAGAAGCTCCGGTGGCACGAACACAGACGGTTGGTTCATGTTAAGCAACGTAGCGTCGACATTACATCGCGCGTAAACAATTCCCAAAAAAGCGCTGCTGGAAAGACGACCCGGTTCTGAAACTACTGATGGCCACCTTTGCTGTTGCTTTCTTCAACAAAGCGCCTCGGTACTACGTTCAGGACTGAGTAATCTCTATGAGAGCGTACTTCCCACTGTGGCGCATGTCGTCACGACATTCCATCAAAGCTTCAGAGACATCCACGAAGTGGTTTTTCGTTATCGTTTCATTCAGTTTAAAACTTGTTTTCTCGCGTTATCCTACAAAATATTTGTATTAGTGAAGTCGTATTTTAACCCTCTTCATGTTTCAGGCAAAGTGATGAACCCCAGAATTTGGTTTCCGAAACCCTTTACAGCTGTGCCAGCTTCCACCTTCACTAAAACGCACGCTACATTCACCTTCCGACGTTGACTTTGTAAGTCACGTCTATTTTACGCGCTTACATTATATTTTATATATGATTGCATATTATATGTGGAGTTCTTCAGTGTGAATGTGCATTTTTCTAATAGAGGCCGTCAAACGCTCTTCTCTATTCTCTAACCACGGCCCCCTAAACAATGTCCGTAATGTATACCAGTTAGACGTTCGCTTTTAGGTCAATTAGAAAAGAAAAAAAAAAGAAAATAGAGCATCCTTAAACTCGTCAGCTCGTGGTCAGAACAATCTGTGAGTAATTTCGCCAGCGCTCGTCACAGCCACATGTATCGGTTGGCGCGTGCTGTGTGCTGGATAATAGCACTGACGAATATATTGATATCGAGCGCTAACACTT
This sequence comes from Ixodes persulcatus, assembly GCA_013358835.2. Classification (NCBI taxonomy): domain Eukaryota; kingdom Metazoa; phylum Arthropoda; class Arachnida; order Ixodida; family Ixodidae; genus Ixodes; species Ixodes persulcatus. The sequence continues at coordinate 85,890 of JABSTQ010010228.1, forward strand.
CGATTGGGTGCGGGCACGTCACTATGAAGCCAGCACGCTTTCCTGAAGGAGAGAACTAAAAGGTAGTTTGCTCTATTTTTTATCAATCCGATAGTGCAACACGACAAGGAAACGTAGATGAGGGAGACGAGACAGAGCTGAGAGCTGTACGAGGCACAAGGCATCGCGGCCCGTGGTAATGCCCGCATCGTGGCTTTAGCACAAAAATAACTTTACTGCCTCAGTCTTCTTCTCTTGACGACACTCAATCCTTTCTAATCTTTAGTCAAATCTTTTATAAATCATTTTTCTTTTTCGTTTTTTTTTTCTTTCATAGTTACTGTCGGAGAGTTTTACGACTTCTTCGTCAGAAATTATTGGGTTTTTTATGACATTAGGTAAAGCTATGTAACTCTAGAGATTTTCTTTTATAATAAGGTAACATAACCTACCACAGGTGTAGCTGACATTTGGTCAGCTCCATTTCTTTTTTTTTCTGTTTTTAAATAGCAGTCTTCACTTTGTTTTTATCTTTCTCTTTCTGTAGCATTAAACGTCAGTTCATTGTAGCGCTCTCTCCTGTCTCCCTCTTCTACTTTTTCTTGTCCCATTGCGCTATCTGATTCATAATCTGTATATCAACTAGCCGACCAAATAATCTTGATGCTATAATTTTTATTTCTAACTTTGCACTGCCTTCCATTGTGCTTTAGCAGCGCGTCCTGGCTCGAACCTCACGGGGCGCCCAATTGTTATCAAAGGAAGGATGCTCGTGCTAGAGGCGGGAAACTGGAAGACCTCCCCGTCGTCTTTATCCCGCCCGTGACCATAAAGGTTTTGAATTGCTCAATTTGTCTCAATCTCTTCATATAATATTTTATCTAGGCTTTCTCGTTAAAAGCATGCTCATGTTTTTGCGAAATAATAACCGGATGCTCAGCAAAATCAATGACAAAAAAACACGAATCTCTATTGGTGACTGTAGCACATGAAGACAATACTAAAACTCCCGGCAGGGATACGAGGTAAGCGGAACGTTAAAATCGCCACCACACCTACAGAGCTTGCCAAGTCGCTGCTGTGAACTTTAGCACTAAAGCATACCTGTTTTTTTTTTCTATTCTCCCTCTTTCGTCAGAAGTGCATTAGCCTGCATGTGTGTATTCAAGTAACGTTTGGCGTATGTACCCCCCCCCCCCCCCGCTGTGATGACGAAAGGCGCTGCGGGTATTGGATAAATAAATAAAGCGTCAATAAATAAATAAATAAGAAACTCCGGAAGCGGTATCACTTCGATGATTGAAAGACTGTGCGCAGTGGCGTACCAACTTGTTTTTGAGTGGGGGGGGGGGGGGGGCAAACCAGCCTTCCCCTCCCCCTCCCCACAGGGCCATGGGGCGGTCCCCTTGGTATCCCTTGGGCGCCGCCGGCCAGTGTTTGCCCTGCCCAGTGGCGGCTGTTTCAGGGGGCAAAACACTTGCCTTGCCCCTCCCACTCCGAGATCTGGGGGGCAAGCGCCCCCCTTGCCCCCCCCCCCCCCCGGTTGGTACGCCCATGACTGCGCGATTCCGTGCTTCTCTTAATGTCCGCTGTTCTTGTAGATAGATTTTGTGGTATTCTTGGACAAGCAGAAAAAAAAAACTCTAGTCCTGTCAACCTCCACCTCAACGTTTCTGGTGGACTCAGCAAAGACATCTTTCACATAAAAGTATTTTGTAATTTGAACTTGTTGACGCAATATCTTTAAATTGAAGGTACATTTCCAAAAGCATCGCCAACATGAGGCTTCGGGTTCAATAAGGCCTCCTCTAAGCTCAGAGCATGGCGAGTCAAACGTCATGCATCTAAGTCTGTCAGTAAAGATTTTTGAATAGAATTATCGACAAAGCTTAATATAAAAATAAGAAATTATAAAAGTTGTATTTAGTGAAGATCAATGTGTGACCCAAGCTAGGAATTAACACATGTCATTACAGTACGCAGTTCAAAACTGTCGCTTTGTACATTGAGTGACACCTTCGATTTTCACCCACAAAAATATCACACCATTAACAAAAATGAACTCGCGGTTCCCAAGTATTTAATGATCTGGCGGGGTGGATGCGAAAGAAAGAGGTGAAAAGGTCATTAAGAGCATCGATTTTATCAGAAGCCTTAGGCATTTTGGTCATCAAGTTGTTTTGCTTTATTTTTGTCCGTACACCTATATTGAACACATCTCAAGTTCCAAATTATAACCCGTTTTTGTATAAAAATTCAGATGAAATGCATTTACTTGCACCACATTAACCAAGATAGAGAACAACATAAATACATTTTCATGACAGGTTGACACGCACGTCATAATCGAAACGCTTTTGTTCCTTGAAAGTTGCTCCTTTAAATATTGGCGTATACGATCAATACTTTTCAGGTCTATGAAGACAAGTGGGTGGAAGAGGAGGAGACAGGTTGCTTCCCCCTCCCTGAAACAACGGTATACAAATTAAAAGTTCTACAGATATCACAGGATTTGTTTGTTTGTTTTTTAAAGCTGCCGATGTTTTTTGTGCAAACTGTTTCCATGGCGGTCCTGTTATGTGAAAGAGTGGTACAATTCTTTTCAGAATTCACAGGCTGCACTGTACTTCGATTCTAACACGTTTTTGCCTCCCCACATTCCTACTTCAATTGCGTGCATTAAGCCCATCGACTTTAATAGCACATTCCTGTAGAGATCGTTTCTTTTTTACATCCTTTGCCCTTAATTGCTTTTCTTGCGTTTCTCAGCTAGCAAAAAATAGTGTATGGCATAGTAATTTCTTTGTAACATTTTTTGTTGTTGCTAAGCCCGCAATTGGTGACTTTAGCAACCTTAAGAAGGTTTGCTGGCTAGACAAAGTAGGGCACCAAACGAGATCGGTTTCACCGTTTACCACGCGAAACGCGTTATATTCCTTGCGCTGCAGCGTAAACAATTTCGATTTAAAACCAAACAACTTTCGGACGATAAAATCCTTCTAGTCAGTGCGCACAAGACCACGGAAGCGCGTCCTTGGTGGGTCCACCAACTGTGAACGGCCAAGATATTGACCAGTACTACAAAAGATTATGTCAATCTCCTATGCATGGTTGCTGAAAGGGAAGGGGATGGATTTCATTGACGATTATCTGGAATCTACGATAGCACCTTCTAAAATGGTTTAAATTGGTTTAGCCTATATACATAACTGGCGTCAATACTCCAATTGCAAGGTGGCCCATCTAACTAATAAATAAAAGTTAATGAAATAATGTTAGAAAAATGTTTTCATTATTGTAACGATTAGCTCTTTTTATTGTCTCTCTGCCGTATACTCACTTACACAGACCGTATTAGATTTCAGGAATTGCCTTAGTAAAATATGTTCGGCCTAAAAAAAATCCGCGGACACCTAAGCACTTCTTATGAGTTGTGAATGCGAAGCATGAATGTCGTCCTTCCGCTCCCTTAGTTCGTCTGCAGCATAGTAGCGTGGACGGCCACACTTTACCGGCCGACGGCCGAGCGCCCGCTCTCGTGAAGTGGCCGCACCACGTTGAGCTCGGCCGTGATGCCTCTCCTGATTTTGCCCGCGTGGGCTCTGCCAGCTCGGCGGCCACCGCTCCCGCTCCCTCTTACCGGCGGCCGGACCGCTGTGTGCGCTGCGCCGCCATGGAGAGGGCTTCTCTGGTGGCTTATTTTGGACTTACGCCGCAAGAGAGCTAATGGGAGCCTCGTTCCTTGATGACGCGCGCCAGCCAATATGAGCATAATCCATCAGAAATCGGCTTCCCTTGGGAAAGGGGATTTTAGGTGCCGTTTGGCCAACGTTTGGTGTGGCTTCAAAGCTGATGGCGTCCGTTCGCTCTATGGGACAGTTTGTGCTTTCGCATTAAAAGAAACACACTGTTGAGATGGACGCGCGGTCTGGTGAATGAGTTCATTCTGCTGATGGACCACGCCAGAATGCGCTACTCACCTTCAGTGGTGGGCCCGGAGTAGAGGAAAGTGTGCGTGTGTCCACCCACCACGAGGCTGACCTCCGGCACAGCCTCGGCAATCTCCTTGTCCTTGGGCAGGCCGGAGTGTCCCATAGCGATGATGACCTTGACCCCTTTGGCGCGGAGCTTTTTGGCCTCCCTCCGGACGCACTCCACTTCGTCCGTGAAGCGAACTTTGCCTGGAGGGACACTGTACAGAAGACATTACATTAGTAAAATCCTTAATGTACGTTTTATATTATTCACAGCGATGCAATAAAGCTATTAGGTTTCCTAGCTCTTTCAATGTATCTCACATCCTATGTATGAAAATTGCTGCGTAATCTGTGTGCATTATACAATCGGTCCCGCCATTCTTTACCTTACTGCTCGAGTCTAGGGTTCACGCTACCCCATTTCTTACTTCCTGTTGTTGTTTTTTTATTATGCCGGTAAACTGATAACGCACATTTTGTTGGGACGTATAGCCTACCCCCTTATTACAGACCTAGTATGCGAATAATCTGAGGGTTTTATGTTCATCTCCGCAAGGTTGACATAACAAACGGGCTGTAGAATCTGGCACAAAGCAAACGTGGTACTGGGCAAAGTTCAAAGATTCTTTAGATAAAAGCGCCGAATAAGACAAGGACAAAGAAGTGGAACGACACAAGGCGCTCGCGCCTTGTGTCGTTCCACTTCTTTGTCCTTGTCTTATTCGGCGCTTTTATCTAAAGAATCTTTGAACCAACTGGCCCAACTTTCCACTTTGCTCCAAAGATTCTTTGTCGCGTGTTTGCTTCTTGGATTCTAGCATTTACAAATATTCCCCACTGGCGATGCAGTATGCAAAGCATTAAACTACAAAAACAATAAGCCAACGGTTTATGTTCAGACCTACTCACAGAACCTGTTACCCCGTTAATTCTACGCTTATGTTCACTGCTGCTGCAGAACAAGAGACTCCTTCAGGGAGAGCAGCGAACTGAGCCGGCTATCAACCATCAGTTAGGTCCTTGGGAATCCTCGAGACTGGACACGCACTGCTACCCTTCCAAAAGTCACTGAACTTGAGCTCTGCTCTGCACTCTGTTTGCGATGGGAGCTACGAGCTCTGAATGACCGCTTCAACGGGCTCGTAGTTTCCGCCGCTCTAAGAGACATCTTTCCTGAGTAAAACTGCGCAGCATTGAGCGATGCAAGAAAGGCGGCTGCAGTTGGCCATTTACAAAAAGGCTATTCTGCTGGCCGGCTTTAGTAAGATTTTTTTATGTTTTCGTCGTTGGCAATTTATTTTTGTTCTGTGGCATTGATGAACACGCAGTGCAAACGATATACCCTGAGAGCTTTTATCGTAAACAAATTTAAATTTCCCGCACTCAACTGAGAAATTGTGACCCCGCGATTGGAGGTATTACGAAATATCCTTGCCATGACTTCACAAGTAAAAAATACGAGACAGCGCTGGCAAAACATCTTCCTATGTATACTGTGGCTTACTGAAGTGTTCACTGTGAGTCGAATGTGACTTTTTGCCTCTGCAGAAAAATTTGAACTAAACGAAAATCGCTCTTCACCGGCAGTCAGCACAACCAAATAATCCTATTAGGTTATAAAGGTAGCTTTATTTATTTTTTTTTTTTTGTAAATGGGTAACGAAATCGATTCAAATTTTGACTAACCTGTAGAACTCATTTCATTCATGCTGAATGGATAAAGTTACTCGACGAATAAGGTAGAAGCCAAATATTTCACAGCGCTTCTCCTGTCCTGTCCTACCTTGTCCTTTGTCTTTCGCGCTAATATTTTAAGGATGTTCAACCAACTACGTCATCAATTTATGTTGTTTCGAAATATCTCCTCTGCTCCTGCCACTAAAACGCAGTAAAATTAATTTTACAGTTCATTTTAACACGCGCATCGTTTCGCCCGTTCACGTAAAATATATGACAAAATCATAGCATCAATTTCATTTGAGGGAGAACCAAAAGTCAGCATCACAACGGAGTGTCACAACAGAAAATCTCAAGAGCCTATTTAACAACAACATCTCTTCCTTTGTGGAAGATCGTATACACTTTTCCGGCTTCCTCGAAAAACTTGCCTTTGCCATCTGAGTGCTCAGCACATTTAAATATAGAATCATATTCCGTCGATCATTATTAGAGCTGCCTTAAAAATGAATGGCAACTGCACCCGCAACAAAAGAAAAGCGGAAGAAAAAAATACCGCCAATTTCCCCGGTAATTTACGCAACCGACAATCATCCTAATTGCAACTCCGTCGACTGAAAGGTAGCGACGCGGCTCTGCCTCGCGAGTTCCCTGAGAGCGTCCGTTGTTTCCAGGCACAAAGCAGTTCTCAGGAGCCTCTGAAGGGCGTCCGTGTCTGTGAATGAGTTAAAGTGCAAAAAGCTGTGCACCACCCTAAATTAGTTTGAGGCGTGCATGTCCTGTTTCCTTCGTCTTTGTCCCTGCGTTTTTGGCGCTGTTTTTTTTTTTTTTTTCGTTTGCAATGGACTAACTTGCCGAAATCTCCGCTTTAATGAGAAATTAGTAAGAAAAGGCTATGGGAACCTTCGATGACAGCCGTTGCGTGCCATTTTAAAACGATAGAAAAAGCGCTATGAAAAAAATTAGTATTCGGCGACGGTTTGAAATGGTAAGATGAAAACAATAAGAAACAAAAGGAGCAAATTGTGAGTTTGAGAAATAAAAGACACTAAAAAAGACCTCTGAAGTTATTGATTTCTAGATAACATAACGTATATAATGCGGTATGTATGGAAGGCATTAAAATGAGATTAATATTCGATACGTTCGTAATACACCATGACTAGGTAAAATGACGTGTAGACTGAGCGATTTAGCAATTAATACGCGTCTTTTATAGTTCTGCGCTGGTCACAAACCATCGATTTTAACAATAAACTGACGTTCAAAAGTTTACAAACTAAATCTGGCATCGTAATAGCTCAACTACTTCACTCGGGTATATATGTCAGTATAAAAAAATCATCTGTGGCCAATAAACTAATTAGAACATAAGTCTAGATAGCTTACCCGACTTTAGACTTCAATGATCTTATTTGAAGTGGACCGATGTGCTTAAAAAGCGGATGCTGATAAGGTATTTTAATGTGACTAACTTTTAAAAACTTTATGCAAGCTGTTTTTCCTCTACATTGTTAGGTGCCTTTGGAAAAGCTTGTAAACCATGGATCACGAAAGTATTACTGAAAACATACGCACGAAAAGTAGGTTATATAAAATATTTGTAAAAACAAAAGATTTAGAAGCTTACCGTCCTTAAACGTTATCGAATCCAACAAAACGAAAAACTTCAAAACGCTCGCTAAAAATATTTCTGCAATTTTTATCTGGTTTGTGGCCAAATATCCGATGATCTATGGAGAACACTAGTCTGTTTTAAACCGCACATTGTCTTCGAAGCACCTAGAAAAAATAAAATAAAGTGGTCAGGAAGTAACAGATCAAAAACTAGCGATCACTTTTAATGGGTATTTTGCTAGCTTAAGTAGAAAAAAAAGTCCCACATAAGAATCTTGCAAATTTATAAACTTTCGAAATTGTCCTTCGATATTTCTTACCTCGATTATTGATAGCGAGGTACTGTCCGTCTTTAATTCATTGAAAATATTAAACGTTTCGACTCCGGTGACATACGAGATGAAACCCGTGAAATATGTTATTGACCTTGTTTCCCCTTGTTTGACGAATATCTTCAGCCACTTCTTGCTAAATGTTGTGTTTCCCAAACGAACGCAACTGGCAAAAGTAATAGTTTTATATAAGAAAGGTAATAAAATGGCATTGGCAACTACAGACCTGTTTCAATTTTGCCAATGGGTTCTAATGGTCTTGAAAAGATACTTCTTCGAATGAAAGCATTCTCAGATCAGCATAACTTAAATTCGTCTGAATTAGGATTTCGTAAAAAAAAAAATCCACTGAATGTGCTCTTCTTGCACAAGAAAAAATATTCTAAGACATTCTGAAAATAAAAAAAGCTAACCCTTGGTTCATTCATGATTTTACAAAAGCCTTTGACTCTCTTGATCATAATTTGCTGATTAAAAAATATATATGTAAAGATGTCGTGGTCAATGGTCACTGCTTATTAGTTCGTACTTGTCTTTTCCTAGAAAACATGTTCATATAAACGGCCATAGATTTGTAATAAAAGCAATTTGATCAGACGGTCACCGAGGGAGTATTCAGGGGCCTTTTCTATTAAATATTTGTATAAACGACACTGTCAACGTAAGCAAATAAACGAAGCTGATTATTTATGCCGATCATACCAGGTTACTGTCCACTGATGATTGCGCCTCAGAGCCCATAGATAACGCTACACTAGAACCATTAAACAAACGGGCAAGTTCTATGCTTTAAAAACAAATGTGAATATAAAACTAAGGCCATTCTTTTTCGGACGAAGAATATATATGTTAGTATACGCAATGACATTCTTTTGAACTCTACTAAAATCGAATTATGTGTATTTTTCTCACAGAAACTATTATGGAATGGTCACATTACGTTCAAACTGTCCAGCATCGTTGGCCAGGTATATCGCCACAAACATACTTTGCCTCTCAGAACAAAGTGTTTATTATTTCATTATCATTATTATTATTTCATTCCAATACAAACAATTGCGATTTAATATGTGGTGCGACTACTAAGCGATTTTGAAAAAGTATCCCCACTGCAAAAGAAAGTACGGAGAGGTATTTGCATTGTTTTAGTCGAATATCCAACGTATATCCTTTTGAGTCAACTTGGTGTAGATGTCGCCTGTGCTTAAAATATAAGAATAGCACATACAAAAGCGTCATTTTGAGGACTTAGCTAATCTAACAATAAAAGTACATTTATATCCAACCCGTGCTACAGACAGGCACGTAGCCAGGGGGGGGGGGGGGGGCGGCCCCCCCTCCCAATTCTTCTATTTTGGTGGGCCTCCTCTCCCCCCTCCCCCTTATACAGCATTTTGACATAGGCACTGCCCCCCCCCCCCCCCCGCCCCGAATAAAAATTTTGGCTACGTGCCTGGTTAGAGAACCCTGGTGAGTAGCTTCTTTTATAACAAATTACAACCATCAAACTACAGCGTGCACCTTCCCACCAATCTTAATCTACTTAGTCCACAACACATAGAACTCCACACACTATCGGTAAGCGGCTTTGAATTGATTTTATTTAATTTAATTGTATACATTTTAACGGTTACTGTTCGTCAGCTTGCTATCTTTTTCGTTTGCCTCCTAATTACTAGTAAGTTTATATTGTATGTTGCTGCTTTCTTGTATTGCGGCGTTTTTGCAAATTTTCTTTTAAGATTGTGTGAGTGCTTTCTGTATAGAGTATATTTCTATCTTACATTAATTTTAGTTATAGTTGTATCTCGATATCTAAGTTTTATTTACGAGACTCTGCAACTGTGTCCTGGGTCTTCGGGATAGTCCAGCTGTTTTAACGGCTTTTTCCCCAATCTCCACCGGAAAGATATTATTTTGGTTGAAAAAAAGGATTATTATTATTATTCTTATTAGTATTATTATTATTATTATTATTATTATAATTATTATTATTATTATTTTATATACTTAACGCCGATACACTAGTTCAATCAAGCATTGAATTTCATTTCGCATCAATGCGCTCCAAGCGGGTACACACAGATACAAAAAAAACGAGAGAAACGTGCCATCGTAATGCGTGTTCTCTTCTATTGTGCATTGGACATCGTCATCACCAGCGTCACTGTTCTTAGTCCCCTGTGTTACATATAAGTAATTACGTACGCTAAAACAAAGAAAAAGATGTCGCGCTTAGTGTCCTGCGTTGTATCAATTGAATATTGTCAGCATTAGTCCTAATATTCTGCCCTGTGCGAAAATCACCAAGTTTTTATGCGCTTTGAGTTATGTCTGGTGTGTCTTCTGGGTCCCAATTATCGACTAATATTAGAATTAGCTAAATATTAATTTTTTTTAAAAGTAGTATTCACACACCTTGGATTTTTTGTAATGTTTTCTCTAACTTAGATTTTGAATTTATATAGCTATGATTTTTTTTTCTTTTTCATTTATATTTTTTCGGCCCTCGATGCAGCAACAAATCTCCAGTCCGGACCCTTAGCCCTTAGAGAACCTTGATCTAGAGTTTTCAACTATATAACCATGCTCGAAGCGATTCCGCATAATCTCGTGAGTTGAAAATAACCTATTTTTAAATCACCTCTTATCTCCTTGCGCTCGAATGGAGTTTTCCTCCGCGGCACGCGCATGTTTCAACCAATCAGTTGCCTTCGTCACAACACTAAGAACTGTAATGGTAGTACCTATAGTCGAGCTAAGAGTTGCGTAGATGCTCAGCCTGCAGCGGAGTCCCTTTGATAAGCCTCGGCCGCTCGCGCACCCAGAGTGCGGCGGGAAGCAACGAGGTCGTGCTGGAGGCGGAACTTCTACGGGATTCTTAGCCTTGTCACCGACATCCTCTGTGGCTGCCTTGTAAGCTATGGAAACGAGACAACTCTGCCTTTACATTTCAGGAAGTTGAGCCCCGTGCAAGAACATGAGCTGTCACCGCCCAGAAAAGTACTGGAATAGTTCAAAAGCCGCTATACCTTCTCGACATTTTCTTGCAATGTACAGTTCTATTATAATCGTTTTTATGAGAGCTTCGTCAATGTAGCTGTCTTTTACCAATTGTCTGGTAAAGTGATACACTTTTCATTCTAGACTAGTAAGTAATGCATTGGGCTTACAAGAACGGTTAGCACGCAGCCACAATTCGCCAATCATGATGCTATATTACACCAAGACGTACACGGTGGTGCAGTAGTGAAGGTTACGTTGCGTGTTATATGACTCCCATAATTTGTGTTGATTAAACTTTGACAATATATCAATAGAAAAATATGCGACAGGGCAGCTAGACAATCGGCTTCTTCACTTGCGTGCAAATATTACACGAACCAACCTTAGCTTAAACGATTTCTAAATTTTATCCGGATATGATTTATATTTTTACAGCAATACTTCTACGCAAGCCATAGTGAACAGTAGAACAATGCTCATTGGGGAAGGTTGGGAAGTTCTTTTATGGCGATGCAAAAATTTGACGACAAAACGATGCTGCAAACAGCCAGAAGTGATTGTGTTTTTTCCCATTTTCTCCTATGCCCAATCACCACATTGTTTCTTTTTCTTGCAGACAAATATATGATATACGAGGGGCGTTCATAAAGTTCGTATTATGGGCACAAAGGATTGAAAAAATTGAACAAAACAAGCATCAACATGAGCGCGCGTCCCTCTAGTTTCTACACAGTATAAACATCGCATGCTATAGTAGCTCGGAACGCCGCTAGGGAGTCGTAACAAAAATGGCACCGCCCATCGGTACCAAGCACTTGCAGTGATCCGTTTTCTCCATTTGAAGGGAAGCAATGCCAAGGATATTCATTCCAATCTGGGAGCGTTGTTCGGGGACAACGCCCCAGTTTATGACACTTTGGTTAAATGGCGGAGACGCTTCCAGTGTGGCCAAATAAGAGGAAAGCATTTCAAGGACGGTGACAAAGTGATTGCTGAAGTGGAGCGATTCCTGAACCCTTAAAACGAGGAGTTCTATAACAATGGCCTCCGGCATGTGGTGCATCGCTAGAAAAAGTGGGTAACGTTTGGTAGCGAATATGTAGAGAAAGTCTCAACTCCTACTCGAGTTTGATTGCTGAATCTCTATTCCTTCGTGACAATAATACGAACTTTATGAACGCCCCTCGTAGTGTAGCAAATCCTCCATTTGCATTGCCAACGAAGCTCGGTAAAAAAGTGTGCGCTATCACTTTTTAACGCTATCAATGATTTTAATTTTAGCGCATCTCGAAGAAATTCGCTTAATAGACTCGCTAACACTAGAATAAATTGGGCTTTGGTATTCATGCAATATTAATGTCAGAATAGAAAAAATAAACATTTTTGTTAAACTTGCTTTAGCCCTTTTATTGCTAGTTGGAGGCCCGGAGTTGGAATTGGACGCCGTGCCCCTCTCATCCAGTCGGTGGCTACTGAATGGCTCGCTCCAATGGTGCGCCGCCATCCGCTTCCAAGGGGTGCACACGGCAGAAGCCTAGAGCATTGGCGCATTCGTCGCTACTTGGAAGACAGACACATCAAGGTGCTTAGCCGATGCAACCTAGACGACAAGGCCTGAGCATGACGTCATTATTGGGTGACCCCCGATCCGCCCCGAGCGGAAAACACGCCGAAGCTGGATGAGAGTAGCCGCAAAGCAACAGATGCGTGCGTCTTTGGCGTCGCCGTGTGCGTCTTGCTCGTCGGGCGACGCTGCAATGCGAGCTGCAAGGAACTTTGACGTGAGGGTGCTGCGTGAGTTCACTATTGATGACATTTGGGGGAGGCCTTGTCTTCTAGGTGGTATTCCTTTGACCCCGATTAGCCCCGAAGGTGCCTTACTCACCTGGTACCGAGAGGAAGGCCGTATTGGGCGTGACGTAGCCGATGAGCCCCACTTCGTGGCCCCCTTGCGTCACGGTCATGGAGGGCCTGAGCGGCATGTCCCTGAGCAGCGGCTCCCCGGAGAAGTCCACGTTGCAGCCCAGGATGGGCACCGTGCTGTTGCGCACCAGGTCCGCCATCCCCTCGGCGCCCCTGTCGAACTCGTGGTTGCCCAGCGTCTGCATGCCCCCAGAGCCTGGTATTGGAGCCTCGCTCCCTCTTCGAAATCAAGGACAACCCGACGGTAGCTCAGCGAGGACAAGAACTCAAGCGATGGTCATACTGCTAATACATCATGCAGACACCGCATGCCGGTCCTCTCCCATTGATCGTACTGTCTGCAGACATGCTAATACCATCGTGCTTGAAGCTTGTCCGCAGACCATCGTGTCGTCCTGTCTTCAGCGAACACCGCGTCTTTTGTATGATATATGGGCAGTGTGACAGCGGCACAATGAAGGGGGTACGAACAAAAAGCTGATGCGCAAACAAGCACTTCGATCTCAGCGAAACAATTAACAAATATGCGGGCGAGCTGGTGTATATTGATCATGATGTTCAAGCCCTGACACTGGGAAGGAACTTGAAGATAAATTACATGGGAACAGAAGAAAGATCACAGACACCGTCTGTCATCTTTCTCCTGTATCTTTCTCATTTATCAACATGTTCCTTCCCAGTCTCAGTGTTTAAACATCATGATTAAGAACTGATCTCATAAAAGTATTGTAAGTGGGTATGAAGGTGAAGTACCTACTATGAAGTGAGATGGCGCTTCGCACAGACGCCGCATTACAAGACTACTGAGAACCAGAATACGGATTCTTTTATTATCCCATGCACTTCAAGAGCGCGTGATGTGACCTCGAAAACGTTTCATCGCGGATAAAAATTAAAGCGTGCGAAAGAGCCTGTCAAAAATGCACCCTCTTCCGCCAACCTGGGCTCCTTCCCGTTTCGTTTTGCTTTCGATGGCCTATTAGTATAAGTTGTCTCTTTGTTGCTTTTTTTTTCATTACTTTCAGCATGGCAATTTTCAGCGACTCTGCTGAGAGTGTTTAAAAGGATGGGGTCCAATGGGAAGTCCGCGATATTAAGCACGACTTGTTTCTTTTTTTTTTTTTAAGGGGGAGGGGCGGATAGTTTTTCGGACCTTGAGAGAGCAATAAACCTTTCGATAAGTTTTCAAATCACCAAAGAAAATGGTAGGAACACAGGCGTGATCGCTTCCCTGTGTAATATCGAATAAATACTAAGTAAATAACCAAAATAAGGCGATGACGAACGCATGTGTTAAGGTGCCATTCAGTTGGAATGGAAGGCGTGCTGGTAAGGGTAATATAAATAATGGGAAGAACATAAAACACAGGGACGTATAAGACGTATGTCCTTGTGTTTTATGTTCTTATAACTTATATTAAGTGCCATTTTGTTTTAGATTTCTGCTTTCTAACAGTTGCTGTTGCAGACACCAGCACGTGCAGCGCGTGTACCTACGTTCCCCCCATTATCTTCTGTGCCTAGTTGTTTTGGCAAAAGGTATTCGCCCTTTTTTGTTTAGCAATAAATTCAGTGGCGCCATCTATTCGGTAACCTCGGCACATTTCCGCTGCACGTATATTTTCTCATTTATTACTCACAATTCTTTTATCATAAGAGCGAGTTAAGTCTGACAGCGCTATAAGTGGCCGTTTGAAGAAGATAGCGTGCATATGTGATATCAAGAATACTGCGAAACTCGCCGTCTAGTTGAGAACCGGAAGTGGTTGGGGGCTATTTGCGCGCCACCACGTTTAAACTCAAGCGAGAAAGAGCGAATATTGTTGAGCGATCAAGAAGTTTGACTTATCCCACACGTCGCTCGCCAAAGTGAACAATACGTCGCCTTCCGCTTTACCTCTTTAAAAACTGTTTAGATCCACTAAGCAAAAGAGTGCTAAAAAAACACAACGGAAACTGAAGAGGGACCGTCATCTGCACGAGGAGAAAGGCACGTGGCAAGCGCAGAGCCAAACAACGTGCGCGATTGGCCGCTTGGCAGGCGCCTGTGCCCTTGATTTTCCTCATGAATGAGATAGAAAGAGAGAAAGTGTAACGGTACTTTCCTTTTCAAGCCATCCAAAAAGGCAAACAGTGCACCAATTTCGTCGTCTATGTCATTGATTAGGACGGGTGTTTTAAGACTAGCTTTTTTATTATTTATTTTTTCTGCGTATTTCCAAGCTCAACATCTCTGGCATGATGCCTAGAGATCATTATCAGTCATTCGCAACAGTAAAAAATATAGATGTTGGGATTGACAGTGTCCCTTTAAGCCATTATAAATAGTATTATGACATAGGCGTGACTACATCAGTGTTAAGACATGTGCTGGAAAAAATAGTGTTATCTAAATATTATTTCCGAAACTATGATGGTTTCTCTTATTTGTTTTTAATTTAGTTAGTGATTACAGTCGGACAAACAATAAGTAGACTGGATGGGGCAGGCCATCGGAGGGGTGAAGCAGCAGCACGGGCTGCTGCACTTGCCACCGCGAAGTGAGAAAGAGAAGCTAGGCAAGGCTGTCTCATTTATTTTTGCACAGTTTCATGTTGGGAAGACCGACAGCAAATAACTTATATATGACCGCAAATACCCAAGTACAGTAAATGTAATAAAAAGCTCTAAATTTGAACACGGTTCCAGGTTTCCATTTTCTATCGGAGCGCATAAATTGCGCCAGCCGCCCTGCCACCACGTGGACGAGGTCCGAAGCTACCGCCTCGCATCCCTAGTAGGATGGAAGGAAGTATGGCGCATGTGGGTTGCACGCCTCGACCGCCCGGCGGCAGGACCGCTAGCACGAAGATGCGCTCCGAAAGAAAACCGAAACCTACAAACGCGTCCAAATTTAGCGTTTTCTTGGAACGCCGTAAAATGCTGCATGTGCCTTATATATTTTTAATGGGTTGATTAAGTAATTTTCGAAGATAATCGGGTTTTTATTAAGAACCATATGTCTACCATCACTGCTTAAAGAGTTGATTAGTAACTTTCTGCTAATTATTTAACTCATTTGTCTTTTTGCAATCTTTGCCGTTCCGCCATGGCAGGCAGTTTGTTCCTTGAAAGTGTTTCTTTTTTCTTTCATTTTTTTCTCCTCAACCACCTTATTTCTAAGTATTTTTAAGAGTATTTGCTAAAACACCCGGTATATAAGTCCCCCTTTACCCTGACCTCTAATCTTATCTTCGAATTTTACGGAGGAAGTGAGTAATCCAAATCATGGCGAAGGTTACCCAACGAAAGAGTCGCGCGGAAGTCACGACATGTGGGATAGCCATCAACGGTTCCTCCGTCTAGCGGACGCCATTAGGCCATAAAACATGCTTCCGAGGCGTAAACTAGGCCATTCGCCAGACAGGGGTTGCGTAGAGCGAATGATAAGCTCAGACGGCTATCTGTGGACTTCTTGTGTCTTGAGCGAAAAATGTTAGGGCCAGGCCTGAGCTAAAGCATTCGTTTCAGGCTTTAGCGTTAAAATTTGTAGAGTAACGGCTTCTCCCGAGGAAGTAATTCGGTTACTTTTTTGCACCAAGTTTTCAAGCGGTGTGATTATATGTTCTTTATCAAGAGTAATAGCAATTTCCATCGGTTACTTTTGGACAGGGTACACAAACGAAGGTGACGAATCTTACGTCTCTCTTCTTGTTTTTGTTTTATTTTAGGAAGCATTTTAAGTTTTTACCGGCGAGCCTAATTTTCATCTTTGTTAAACAAGGTTAGGATCCCCGAGATCATAAAGAGCACCGTGTGCAGATACATATCAATGCACACACGCTTTTGTTTTTTTTTTATAAATTTGAAGACTCTGCTAGAGGTCAAACAACAGCGAACGTTTTGGAAGCACAAATACTAAAGATAGATCACGTAATGAATGGTACAATTGTACTTCACATTGGGCCTCATTTCCACCTTTCTCTATTTGGACGATTCTAGCTGCAGTTACTGTGTGTTCTGTAAAATAGTATATAGCTAGGTATCAGGTCAAAGGGGGAAATATTCCCTTAGGTGTTGCGAATATGCGAAGGCGAAGTTAGCGCAGTTATGGGCAAAGGAGGGCACAGCAACTTAGGTTTCCGACAAAGTACCACCGCGGGTCGCACTTCGACAAAGCGTGGGCAGTGCCCACCTTGGGCTGCCCGCGCAAAGCCCACCTGGGTCCCACCTCGGCTATAGGGGGCAGAGTTAGCGCAGAGATGGGCTCCACTGGGGCATGCTCAGCTTGGGCTGCCCATGCAATGCCCCCGTGTGTACCAGCTAGGCTTTATGGGGGCAGAGTTGGCACAAACGTGGACTCCGCGAAGACACTGTTGCGCCTTTGAAGCGCTCCTTTAGTCCGGCGACTTTGTGGGTAAGGTTGAGGTCGTTCACAAAAAGATAGAACAACCGGCCGGCAGAGAAAACCGTTTACCAGCAACAAATTCTCTCTAGTTTGTGCTATATCACTTTAACTTGCACATTCCCACTATAATCCCGTGCAGGCTGCTGTTTAGGAATAACTATTTAACACCCTCCCCAGCCTCGCAAAGTGAGAAACCTAGAGCTAATGTAACCTTGCCCCAATGGTAGAACAGTTGTGTGGCCGCGCCGGCATCGTTCCCCTTTTTTCTAACCCTGCCCTCGCAATTTGCCGTCCTCAGTTAGGCCTTTCGCCTCCTGTTGTCGGGCAAGCTGTCAGTCATTCAAAATTCGAATCACCTGCACACACGCACTGTAAAACTTTGTTCTTCTGGTCCACTGATGTCGTCGACGTTCCAACGTACACCTTCTTATCACAGTACCATCGTATCTTGTTTCAAATGTTGTGTTCCCAAGATGCCATTTGTTCTTCGCTTAAGGACGCGTATTTCAAGTCTGCGTGACTATACTGACCGTATAGATTGACTCGTGCACGACGCTCAACCGTTTCACAGCGCATGGAAACAAGTGCGTTCTTATTGGTGGGAACTTGTGTCTCGGTGTCGTGTAGTGTTGTCCTGAGTGTTAGTTATAGTGGCACTCGACGTCTTGCGTATTTGACTGCTGACCCGACAGTGTATCTCTTCCTTCCCTTTTGGTGTTGTAGCGCCTCTCCGTTAGGCCGATTCTTTGCTGTCAACCTTCATAGGTCTCCGCTTTTTACGTTTCCTTTTGGTTATACAATTCATCTTTAATTTAGGCAGACCATGGCGGATAACAGCTGGTATTCGTCCTTTCCTTGCACGTTTGCTTTCCTGACGGATCTTTTGAGGTTGCCGCGGAACCTGGGTACCTTCGACGTGTTCATGTGCAGTTCGAGCCTTTGTTGACTGCTGCCTTTCCTTCCTGTGTTCAGGTGGCGTTTGATCGTGCGATCTGATTTTGACGTCATCTGGATGACTCTTGCTTGTCCCTTCGTTCTGAGGGTGTGTTCGCCGTGTTTTGTGCAACTCGTTGCTCAAAGTGTGGCTTACATTAGGGGCTATCTTCGTGGGCAGAGGTCACACGCTTCTGACTGATGCACTTGCCATTTTGAAACAGGGACGTCTTAGCGATCGAAGGGGCGCCTTCAGTACATATCGAACTTTCAAATATAGTGATTATTTTCACTTCTTCCCGAGATGAAATACTTGAATCCTCAAAGCTCGCGATCTTGCGGTTCAAGGGAGTCAAGTAGCCGATAATACAGTCAACCCAGTCGACACGGCACGTGTACTCCTCGTCAAAATTTCCACCAAGTACCAAGGGTTCGATTTCAATTTATGGTGATGGAGCATGTTGTTTACCCTAAACGTTTTAATAATATGGTTGATAAAGCTCAGTTTTTGCAAACCAGCACGGTTTCCACAAAACATCCACAACCCCCCTCCGACATCCACAAAAACCTTCATCTTCGTACAGAAACGCGCTCCATTTCCATTGACTTCTCGAAGGCGTTCATAAGGTTCCTCACCAAGGATTAATAGTAAAACTACGCTCGCTTAAAATTGAAGAAACTCTAGTGAATTGGATAGCTAACTATTTTTTTTTAAATATGGGCTCAGTGGCTGTGCTGCAACACAGTTAACTAATCCACTCGCTTTTCCTATGCAGGTGTTTTCCTCCGTTATCACCCGCGCGCTGCTTCCTGCTCTACTGTTTGCCTTCCCGGGAGTCACCTCGGAATGTTTGCCTAGGTGCTATGGACGCGCTGCCGGTGATTGCCATCTGTCATCCCACTGCGTGATGGCACGTGTGTCAACGCCTTCGATCGGAAACTGCACCCTCGACCCAGCACAAAGAGCGCCATCATCATCGATGGACCGAGCCATGTCAACTATAAAGCTACGACAGCTTCCCGCGCGGCTCTGTGGGCTCGGTGGCTGTGCTGCGACACAGTCAACTCATCCACTCGCTTTCGCTATGCAAGTTAGTAAACCGTGTGTTATTTATTTATTTGTTTATTTATTTATTTATTTTACAATTCTACTACCCCAAACATAGGGGCATCGTAGGAGAGGGTTACAGAAAAATATATATATAGAAATTAATACATTTCGAGATGATGAGCAAGTCGCTTGCTATGAGGCGGCCAGCCGGTGCAGGAAGTTTTCAAGCGAATCTGAATTAGTGATGCTGGTGTGAAGGCTGATCTAATCGAATATAGTTCGTGGAAAAAACGAATTTTTAAAGAAATTTATTCGCACCTGGAAATTGTTTATGCATCTTGGGTGTGAAGCTCTAGTGTTAGTTCTAGTGGAGAAGCTCAACATGTTGTCTGTGTTGATTTGAAGGCTGTTCATGATGATCTGAAAGAAAGTTTTTAGCCTGTCAGTTATCCCGCGGTGAGAGAGAGGAGTCAGATCTGTTTGTTCCATTAATGATGTTTGCGAATCGTACCGCCCATATTTATTAAAAATAAATCTCAGGGCCTTTCTTTGCACCATTTCCAATTTTTCTATATGGACGACTTTGTAGGGGTCCCCGACGACCCGTGCGTATTCCAGTGTTGGCCTAATTAACGTTTTATACGCTAGTAATTTAACTTCCGTGGTTGTGAAATTAAGCGACCGTTTTAGTTGCCAGAGATTGTTTGTAGCTTTGGAAGTAACATAAGCAATGTGACAGTTCCATGGCAAGTTATTTGAAATGGTGATTCCCAGATACTTGTACTCTGAGACGTTGTTAAGTGTATGTCCGTCTACACTGTAGCTAAAAAGGTAAGGGTGTTTCTTTAGTGCTACGGACATAGTTACACAATTGGAGGGGTTCAAATTAATTTTCCAAGTCCTGCAAAAGGAGGCATCCGCAGAAAGACAGATGTTTAGTTTGAGCTGGTCATCAGGGGAAACAATGATGCTATATAGAATGCAATCATCAGCAAACAATTTGATATTTAGATCAATATCTAAACATAACCAATCAGCGTTTATCTCAGCTTGAAACACAAACTGAGGGTGGCGAGAAAAAAGCAGTGTCGTGTCGTCCACTGCTTGACGGGCCTCGCCACCCTTACAAGTCAGCAGTGTAAACGCGGTAACAACAAAAAAATAAAGAAAATGAAAAGTACAGACAAAAGGAGAAGTACAGACAAATTATAGAAAAGCGTTCCTAAGGACAGAGGAAGACATATCACTCAAGTGATCCCATAGAGGCGTATTCAAGAACTTCGGCCAGATATACCGTAACATTGTAAAGCCATAGTTCGTTCTGCATTTAGTTAAAACAAAGGTGTCGTTTTCCCTGGTTGCATAAGGCGTATTGTGGGGCACAGGGGTTAATAAATAGTAAGAATAATAGCGGTGAGAGACTAGAACCCTGCGGTATAGCGGATGTAACACTTCATCTATTCGAAGCAGAACCACCAAAGGAAACAAATTGCAGCCTATTTGTCAGAAATGCGTTTGGCCAATTAATGATTTGGTCATTTTTTTAATATAGTATGAAGCTTCTCTAACAGCTTAGTATGCGAGAAAACATCAAAAGCCTTAGCCATATCTAGAAATGTAACATCCACCTGTTTGTTTTTATTGAGTGCGGCAACAAAATCATGGACAGTAAGTAAGAGCTGTGCGGTTGTCAAGGACAAGTAGCCCCCTCTAAATCTGTGTTGGTTCGGACTTAGTACTTGATGTTGGTCTAGAAAGCTAGTGATATGCTTCCCAATTATATGTTCAAGTAGTTTGCTGCACTGGGATGTTATTAAAATAGGACGATAGTTTGACAGATCGGTTTCTTTGCCCTCTTTGTGAATTGGTTGCATTTTAGCTATTTTCCAGTCACTTGGTAAATCTTCATTTGAGAGATTTTTTTTTTAAATAATACCCAACTATTTCGCTATCCATGGAGCATACCGCTTCAAGAATGCATTGGGTAGCATATCGGGTCCCTGAGTTTTCATGCAATCGAGATTGATTAATCAACTGAGAACATCTTCTGATATGACAAGATCACTTAAAGAAGCGTCATGATTACAGTGCAAAAACGTAGGAGCCTCACCATTATCGATCGAAAAGACAGAAGCAAAGTACATATTAAACCCCGTTGCTATCGTTTAGTTATCCTGAGTAAGAACACCGTCGACGAAAAAGCTATTCAGGGAGACACGTTTCGGCGAAATGTGACACCAAAACTTCGCAGGTGACGTTTTTATGAAATTGATCAAACTTAGCATGTTTAATTTACCTTTATGTTCCGCGACAAGACGTTGGAGGGTGTGAGACGGTTGATTTGAGTGCGCCCTTCTGGAAGCTTTTCTCACTTTATTAGTTTTTCTGCCCAACTGTATTATTTCTCAAGAAAACCAAGGACTCGTCTTGCCTGGGTGTATAATCCTTTTAGGAACAAAACGGTTAATGCACTCGTCTGCACTGTTTTTGAATTTACCCCATAGCGTGTTTAAATTTGCGTGAGGGCTACAACAAACGAGACAAATCCCTCGTAATTTTCTACGAGAACTTCAAAGATGAAGTCATCATCTGCCTTGTCAAGATCAAATACGTTTTGTTTATTTGTCGGCTTATACCAGACCTGTTTTAATGGAAGTGTAAGAAGTGCGCTTTCGTGGTCGCTTAGTCCTTCCTCAATAGAAACCTTAGATTAATTGGAAAGTTCATGGCTAACAAAAGTTAAATCAAGGATTGATTCCGATTCCCCTTGAATTCATGTAGGTGATTAAATGAGCTGTTCTAAGTCGAATATAAACGCAATGTCTAATAAACACTTCGAGCTTTCACGGTCCGGTGATCCTGCTGACAAGCAGTTCCAATCTATATGGGGAAGGTTGAAATCTCCGGCAAGAATAATTTTGGTGTTACTGTGTACATGGCTCAGCAAATAGCTTTTCAGATCTTCCAAGAAGGAAACGTGGCTGCCAAGGGGTCTGTAAACAGCGCCTATAAAAGGAATGTATTATCAATCGTTATTTTACACCAAAGAATTTCTGCTGACTCCTGTTCGTCAAGCTGCAGGCATAATATGTTACTCTTTAGAGCAATGACAACCCCTCCTCCTCCTCCTCGAGTCAGCCTGTCTTTCCATACAATTACGTATTTGGTTAGTATAAGTTCTTCATTTAGTATGCCAGATTGTTACCATGTTTCTGTTAGTACGATAATGTCCGGTTCATGGAGAATTATCATATGCTCTAAATCTTCGGTTTTATTCACAAGGCTTCTTACATTTACATTCAATATTTTGAGCTGGCTTCATATATGATTTCTTGCTGAGTTTTCGCTGTGTGGAACTGGTGTCACATGTTGGTCGAGCAGTTTAACCTCATCAGCAGAAGTATCATATACGTAAACCGAGTCGCCAATGATCAGCTTATCGTACCGTAGTTTAAATCGGTGCGTTTGCCCTTTGTCAAAATCCAGAAGTCGTCTTTGAGCAAAACGAACATCAAGTAAAAAATCCTTGCTGATAGATATGCCGCTTTTTTTTAACTTATGAGCCGACGACGATAGTTTCTTCTAAAACATCAAGTGATTACTCTCTCGTACAGCTGTCGAGCCTGCAGTGTTGTGTTTCTTTTACCGTTGATACCGGGACCTACCCACGCTATACTTGCCGAATTAAAAAAGCTGTCTCTCGGGCAAGCTCTGATAATGTCCTAGGTACAAGACATCAAAGCCCAACTGCAAACCACGGACAAAAATATAGCTAACTTGAATGAACGAATGGCCGAACTAGAGGTTCATTACCAAAAAAACTGAAATCTTGCAATCTGACCTCGAGACGGCACGCTCTGACACCGCTTCAACAGCCCATACGATCTTAGAGTTGAACGCCCGAATGGACGATGCTCTAAACCGCTCACGGAGAAATAATTTAATATTCTACGGTGCTCCTGATCCCGTCCCATCTTTCTGTCCAGTCCGAAGAAAGAGTAATTCAGTTGTGCTCTGATCCCCTCCACGTGACCATCGAACCTAGATTTATAGAGCGAGCTCACCGTCTCGGCCATCACACAAACGGACACTGTCGCCCATTAATTGTGAAACTAACTTTTTTTTAAAACGGTATTCTTTCGAAGGGCCTTAAGCTAAAGGTCACCGCCTTCAGCATTGGCGAAGATTTCTCGCATCCCGACCAAAACACCCGGAAGCACTTGGTTACATTTGCTAAAAACAAGGCAGTACCACTCTCGCTACGCTAGCAAAACACTATTCATTGTCAAGCAGCGTTATATGTTTGACGAGCTGTCACAAACTGTAAAAGAAATTGCATAACAATCACCAATCTATCGGCGACCAATAAAGCGTCCTCAATCCAGCCCTCGTGTAAATACTTCCTGTTCTGTTATCTTTGCCAACATACGGAGCATCCTTTCGAAACGGTATCTTGTATATAATCTCGTGTCGTCGTCTGACACCAATATATTACTCCTAACTGAAACATGGTTAACTGTCGACGTTACTGACACTGAAGGCCTTACTGACTTGACAAATGTTCACCTCTTTCAAAATGATCGTAAAGGCGCACGAGGTGGAGGTGTACTCATCGCCGTTAGCCAGCAGTTGTCCAGTTCTCCCATTACCAATCCATCTGATATTGAAGCATTGTGGCTCATCTGTCGGGCTTCTCCGCAAACAGTTGTACTGGGCATCTGCTACAGACCATTAAATTATAGTACCGACTTTTCCCGTAAAATAAACGACCTACTATGTCAACTTTCTGCACAGTACCCAAATGGACACATTCTTCTTTTTGGTGACTTTAATCTCCCAAATATTAATTCGATTGACCCATCGCCCTAAACTGTAAGCAACTCAGAAGCCAGAGAAATCATTGAGGTTTGTCTCAATTTTAATCTCAACCAGTACGTAACAGTACCAACGCGCGTCGCTCGCGAATCTGCAAATATTCTAGATCTTATATTAGCCAATCATCCTGGCAGTCTATCATTTATAAACTACCGTCGAGAAATTAGTGACCATAAAGTTATTCACGCTGTCTTTGAGCTTACCCCTGCAAAACGTCATACCGAAAAGAGAACAATGCCCAGTACAATAAAGGAAATTATGGAACTATAAATAACGAACTGAACACCTTCTTTCCAGTTTTTGAAGCGACATTTCACAACCGGTCAATTCATGAAAATTGGTCGATTTTTTTTAAATAAGTTAAACGTACTAGCAAATAATTTCATCCCCTTGTTCAGTTTCCACGCAGGTCAACGACAACCGTGGCTCACTAAAACTTTCAAAAAATTGAAAACTATAAAAAAAAAAACTTTTTCCGCTCACCTATGCTGCAATGCAAGGGGAAGTTTGTTTGTTTAAGTTTGTTTAAATCTTAATGAAGTTTTTTTAAATCTAGGGATTGATTTTTAATGGGTTTCAGAGGGTTCTAGAGGCAGGTTCTTTTCCTTTTTCGTCCTCGTTCGGGCCGAGTGCAGCGGGAAAAAGGCTTCTTCGTATATTGTCGGCGCCAGAGATAATCTCCAGTGCTAACAACAGTAATTTTGAGGTGCACACAAGGCCAAAGTAACAAAGTTTAAATATGTAAAAAGGTTTTAACGAAACAGATGGAACCTCTAAATGGTCACCCAATTACAGGTGTCTACCCTTAAGCTACTCTATAACGATAATCTCAATATTGACACAAATTAACACATTTTCTGAGAATCGAGGGAATCTAGGGAATGTTTCGATGAAATTCGGGGACGAAACGACCGCGGAGGTTGGCAACACTGCCCAAGGGTCGGTTCTTGGTCCGCTTTTATTTTAATATATATATAATGAATTACCGCAACAATTATCCTGACATATTTGCGTGTTTGCAGACGACTGAGTCCTCTACCATTCAATCACTAAAGTATCTGACCAATCTGCCCTCCAAAACGACCTTAACCACGTGCTGCAATCGTGTGACCGCTGGCTAATGCCATTTCACTCTAGTAAATGTAAAGTTTTGTCCTTTCAACGCCGCCGCAATCCCCTTTTCTTTCCCTCTACCACCACCACCAACCCCATAAAATTAACCGAATCATATAAATACCTTGGTGTCACCCTTTGCAGCGATCTATCTTGGCGTATGCATATTACTAGCATCACATCTGCTAACAAAACCCTAGGATTCCTAAAACGTCAACTACGCCACGCCCCTCAGGAAGTAAGACTACTCGCATAGAATTCACTAATAAGATCAAAGCTTGAATATGCATCCGCACTCTGGGATTCTCACCGAGTATACCTCATCAAAGCGCTCGAAGCTGTCCAAAATCGAGCTACTAGATTCATTCTTTCTTCATACTCGTGCAATACCAGCGAATCACCCCTGAGAGCTCAATCAGGTTTACTTAGTCTCGCTTGTCGTCACTGAATCGCCACCCTATGTTTGTTTCACAAGTTATTTAATTCTTCCCTCTGTATGTCACCTTCCATCGTACCTCCCACACGCATATCTCACCGCACCAGTCATCTTCTTCAGGTTGCTCGCTGACGCGCTCGCACTGTCACTTTTTCCACGTTATTCTTCCCCCGAGCACCTCCAGACTGGAACGGCCTTCCCCACCACATTGCTGTCATCTACTGCTCATCAACCTTCTTCGAAAATATTCCCGATCATCTAACATCCTGAAGACTAGCACCTGTGTTCGATTATTTTTTGTAACCTCACCCCTAAAAGGGGGCCTTTAAGGTAATAAAGTGAAGTGAAGTGAAACAGAACACAATACGTCGCCTAAACAATAGCTGCTCGTCTAGAAGAGAAGTAAAATCAGGAGTGCCAAAGGAAATTGTGCTGGGTCCTTTGTCATTTCTAATTTACGTTAATGATCTGCCGACCCACATCAAGTCAACAATTAGGCTGTGTGTTTACAATTGTGTCCCTTGCTCAAAAGTAACAGATCATTCAGAGTGCTAGCAACTCCTAGCTGATATAAACCATATTGAATCTCAGTGTGAAAGGTGGCAAATGCAAATCAATGTAAATAAAACCAAACATATCTGCTTTTCCACCAACAAAAGTACAAAAAACTTCTGTTATCACCTTTTCCGGTAACATAAAAAAATACCCACTTACAAGTATCTTGGGCTTCATCTAACAAGCAATCTATCATGAGAATGCCACATAACTCACATTATCAGCAAGGCTAACCGGACACTCGGTTTTCGGCGACGTAACTTTTTTCTCGCTTCGAAAAAGACTAAACTTCTGGCATACACCTGACTTGTTCGACCCCAACTAGAGTACGCCTCATCCGTTTGGAATCCCCATCAGGTATTCTTAGAAGAAATGTTAGAGGCTATTCAAAACCGTGCTGTACGCTTTATTCACCGGAACTATAACTTTACAGCTAGTGTCAGCACACTTAAAATAAAGCTTGGCTCCCCCTTCTAAAACACGCTGAACCTTATCCGCCATAACCATACTACAAAAGTTTCACTACCCCCTTTCCAGAATAACTTGTCCTGCACACCCGCACCTCACATCTCACGTCGCATAGGGAATTCGGCCGTTCGTCACATGCCGGTTCGTCATAGAGCAACTGGTAATAGGCCCATTCGTCACAGCGGAACATTCGCCATAGGATAATTTGTAACTCGGGCCACCTGTCACACAGTAACCCAAAATTTGTCATATGGTTCTTTCTAGTTGGGTTTTTTTGGAAAATTCGGTTGACCGTGCCAAACCCGTACAAGGTCACCAAGGTTGATCGCGGGCGAAGATTCTGTAACAGGTGCTGCAGTTCCGCGTTTCAGTCCGAAGGTCGGACATTCGGAACAAAACTAGAAGTAGTAGAAAACAAAGAAACCTCGCAAAGAACGTAAGCCATATATAGAAAGAAAGGAAAAAATGAACAAAAAGAGTTTGTCTAAAAGTATCGCCAGGTCGTCATTGTTTGCTTTGTTGTTGTACGCGTGTCACCCGATTCGCCCAGATTCAGGAATTTTGTAGCTGCTTTTCTTTTTTCAGATGGCGGATGTCCCAATGTATAAAAGAAACGTCATTTTTACATGGGATCTTACTCTCGCTTTTGAAATGGAGTTAATCACAACAGAGAGAGGTGGCGCTATGCTCCTCCACGACGGACATTCTTACACTCGTATAAAGTCTAACGAATCGACGCTCTACTGGGCCTGCCGGCTAAGGACACTTTGTAAAACTAAAGTTGTAACTGATCTAGCCATAACTCGTATACTATCCTACTCGAGCGACCGCACGCACGCCGGTGACCCAAGCGAGCTAAGTGTTCTCAGAGTACGTCATGAGATGAAGCTAAGAGCAGGTAAGTTGTGAAAAGTTGTTTTTATATTCCCAGTTTTGCATAGCGAGAACCAATTTTTATATGCGCTCTTGTTTGCAGTGGAAGGACGCCTAGCACCACACCAGATACTTTTGGATGCAGCCTCCTCCGTAACGGACGACACTGCCTCGTAGATTCCTGCTGCATCCACACTACGGCGCACGATTCGGAAACAGAGGCAGCGCGCGAATTTCGTGTACAGTGTACCATCCTGCAGGGTAGACATTCGAATGCCCGCAGAGTTTAAGGTAAAGTGCTTCGCTGCGTTATGTATTTGATTTCGTAATAACTGTTCCAACTTCATGCAGGTCACAGCCAAAGGAGATTCGTTTCTCCTGCACGACAGCGGCGACGGCGACAGCGAGAAACTTCTCATCTTTGCAACTGAGCGCAACCTGAGCAATTTGGCCCGGGCAACCACCTGGTTCGCAGACGGAACCTTCAAAGTCACCCCTGAGCAGTTCTACCAGCTTTACACTGTGCATGCAGTCGTCAACGGTGTAGTAGTGCCCATGGTTTACGGCTTGCTGCCCAACAAATCAGAAACCACCTACAGAAGGCAAGCACTAAAAGTTACAAAAACGGATCCCTCGGTGTGCCATTATTGTGATTTTGTCTACATAATTGTTTCTTTTATTTGTAATACTGACTACACAGAATTGTTATTATTATTTTTTGTTCAAGGTTCTTCGATGTGCTGCTGAGCCGCGTTGGGACCCACTGCGTTGAGGTGGTCTACACTGACTTCGAGATCACTGCCATCAACGCCATAAAAGCCGTGGCCCCCAGCGCAAGGATCCAGGGATGCTTCTTCCATTTATCCCAGTCGGTATACAGGAAGGTGTGCTCTAGCAGTCTTCAGGAGTCGATACAATTCGGATGAAGAGTTTGCTGTTAAGGTATGCAAAATTATTTCGTTTTTTTTTATATATAAACTGCGTTTCAGACAAAAAAAAAAAATATTTTACTTCCTGCTGCACTTTCAGATGAAAATGCTGCCTGCATTGGCCTTCTTGCCAACTTCCGACATCCCAGAGGCCTTCCAGGACTTGGTCGAGGTTTTCCCCTCGGAGGCTGCACACGTGGCGGACTACATTGAGGATGTCTACATCGGCAGGCCCCGTCGGGGCGGCATGTCTACAGCCATCTTCCTTCCGACAGTTTGGTCAGTGAGGGAATCGACATTGGCGGAAATGACAAGAACAAATAACAGTATCGAAGCTTGGCACCGAGGACTGCAGGTATTAATCTAATATCTCCCGAGTTGTTTGTAGCAACAAACACGAATTACATTATTTCGTTGGATGGACGATGCAGATGGTGATTCGACGTAAAATAACTAAACTTTTCGAAGTATTAATTGGGGGCACAAACTTAAAATATATTGTCACGAAATTACAAAAAAAATATTCAAATTCCTTATCATCACCACTGCTCGGGAACGAAGAGAGAGAGAGAGAAAGAGATGAATCAAGACGGCTCCGGGATTACTCCAAAATATGATGACGGCATACCTGACCGCGTTTTATCTCTTCCGTCACCCATATGTTGTTCTATGTAAATATATGCTTGATAGTAAAGCTGTGTTCGTGCTTTCTGCGGTTAGGCACGTACTCAGTGAGGCTATACAGTAATAACAGTTTGCGCGTGTTTTTCTTTTTCTTTCCTTAAGAGCAATGTGGGCTGTAGCTCCCCCAACATCTGGGCCTTCCTGGGATGTGTCAAGAGGGAGCAGTCCTTGACGGAAATGAAACTCGCTCAAGCTGAGGGCGGCACTACGTCTTCGAGGGTGTCAAAAAAGCACGCTGACTGCAACAAGCGCCTTCAGATTGTCGTCAGCCGCTACGACAGTCGCAACCGTCTGGAAACGTTGAGGGCAGCAGCCCGAAATATTGCGTTTTAAAATGCAAATTACTCGACTAATAAACCTTTTGTTCTCAAGTGTAATCATGACGCACTTGGTATTCACTTATTAATTAGGTAATGACTTGCATTGCATCCGACTGCGGCAGCACCTGTTATACGTCAGCAATGATGGGCGCCAGCCCGGTGTAAATGAATATGAGCGTAGTCGGTTTCGCGACTCACTGTATATCAAAGATTTTGCATTATAGTCAGCATTTCAACAAATAAATAAACTTTGAACTTTTATTTCAGTGCCTTTTTTAAAATTTCATATGGCAAACTCTCCTGTGACGAGTTCCCCTATGACGAATTATCCTATGTGACCAATTGGGGTCTAGGACATTTCGGTGTAGGACGTTTCGGTGTAGGACTTTTCGGTGCGGACTTTTCGGTGCACGGACATTTCGGTGCACGGACTTTTCGGTGCACGGACTTTTCGGTGTACGGACTTTTCGGTGTACGGACTTTTCGGTGCACGGACGTTTCGGTGCACGGACGTTTCGGTGCACGGGCTTTTTTGAAACATATTTTTTTATAACACCTAAACGAAGCGTGCACACCTTTTCGAAGGCACCAACAGTGAATTGGTCAAAATCCTTTCAAGCCATTAGCAACTTTGAAGCCTTACACTAGGGGACACAAAAGGACAAAACTCTTTCAAGTTACTGGAAAGTTCCAAGAATTAAACTAGGAAACAAAAAAGAAGGGCAACGGGGACACACAAAGGACAATGAGGATCATGTTTCTAAACTACCCGAGACTGGTGTAAAATAAAGTGGGTTGAAATTAAAGCCGAGAAGATAAGAAACGAAAATAGTGACGTGTCAAACACAGCTACCTCGTTTGTTTTTCCAAACATTATGCAGTTACAGAAACAGTGTTAAGCACGAATCTTTTGTTCACTTCTAAGTACCTCATACCAACCCCAAACACACTTTGTCATCTACAAGGTTCGCTTAGAAAAAAAGCCTTCACAAAAACCTCTAGAAATAGCAATAAAGACATATACTTGGGTTGCACGGACGTCACATCGCATACTTTTGACCACCATGTAAGAGGAGGAGAGGGAAGCTCCTTTTGTAAGAATTTTGAGGAACGGGTTAATCTTCTATAATCTTCTGGGGGGAGAATAGCGACGCCGGTGCAAATCCGGGAGGCACAAAAGAGGGTCCTGATAAGAGGGGAGCTCCTCCTTGCCCTCGTCTCTGGTGGTCACCGGAGCGCTCTTTGAATGACGTCACGTGCAACCCATGTATACGAAAGGTACACCCGGAACACAATCTTTTGTTCCATTCTAAGAACCTCAACCCAACTCCAAACCATAGACTTCGTTATCTACAACGTCCGCTTAGAAACAAAGCCTACTGGTGCGCCAGGAACGTTGGTACAGCGCTAACTACTGTCCGAAAACGAGGATAAAAGCGCGGCATCTGCATGTCATCGTCCTATTTCATTTAATGTTGGTTGAGTCGAGGTGGTAGCTAAGTTCGTCATCGAGGTGTAGCTAAGGGGGTCATGCTAAGTTTCGTGTAGTGAGTGTTTATGCGCCTGCGCGTGCTTCGGCGTCTAACAGTTTTTTTAGTAGTCTTTTTCAATATGTTCCCGACGACGGTTCCTTTTTGCTTTGCGGGGACTTCAATTGTGTAGAAGATTCTGTTCGAGATGTTCGCGGCCCTGGACGCGGACGTCCCACTTCGAATGCCCGTGAGCTTGTACGAATGCTTACGCTCTACAATTTACGAGATGGCTGGCTGGTGTTGAATGGAACGGCGTACATGTCCACGTGGTCGCGAGGCCCCTCGTCGAGCCGTCTAGATCGGGTATATGTTCCTTCCTGCCTAGCTACTCGTATTGAAACCTGCACGGTGCTTTCTTTTCCGATAGCCGCTGGCTACATTTCGGACCATTGCCCGGTGTCCATTGTTTTCGACGTCTCCAGTTTTTTGCAACCGCGAGGAGACACATGGCGAATGGACGTCTCCCTTCTGCGAGATGACCTAGCCCTTTAGAGCCTGCGACGATCTATAGGGGTGTCGCTGACGGTCGTTCTCCTGTCTCACACCCGGTGGGATGGGATCAAGGCTGACTGCCGTTTCCTTGCAACAGCAGCGGGGAAGATGCTTCGACGCAGGACGACCGACGCCCTCAACGAGGTTATCAACCGCATCCGCGCAGTGCAGCGTGGAGGCGCGCGCACACACCTGATGTCGGAATACCTGGCGGTCCTCCGTGATCGACACCAGCGCCTTTTACGCTTGTCCTCCCGAACGGTTGTCGAGCAGCGACTGCAGGACCGGCCTGTGGATTACCCAGAGGTTCTTCGGTGCCTCCGCGCCGTGCGAACTGGTGGAGGCGGACCGCCTTTCATTCATAATGTCCAGCTCGCGGACGGGAGCTTTTCCGACGATCCACACGACAAAGACACGGTTTTCAGAGATTTCTTTTCACAACTTTTTTGTTCGGATCATCTTGCATCCGAAAATTTTGCTGAGAAAGTTCGCCAGTTTTGTGGCGACGTTCCTGCTTGCCCCGAGTTCTTGGCCTCGTCTCTCGTGCGTCCCACCGACCGCGATGAACTTTTCGAAATCCTTCGTGCTATGACGACTGGGTCTGCCCCAGGGCCGGACGGCTTGCCAGTCGAATTTTACGTTTCTTTTCGGGAAATATTCGGGGCCCCTCTTGTCCAGCTGGTCAACGGGATTCTGGAAACCGGCGCCGTTCCGCCGTCATTCAAACGTTGGCGCGTGGTGCTCGTCCCTAAGGAAGGTGGCTTACCGTCGGACCCTTCGGCGTGGCGGCCCATAACGCTTTTGAACACAGACTACAAGTTGGTGACGTCGCTGCTTGTTTCCCGTCTGCGCCACATTTTTCCCTATGTTGTAAGCCCAACACAGACGTGTTCCGTACCCGGCAGGAACATCTTTTCGTCCCTGTCCCTCACGCGGGATCTTTTTTTGAACGCCAATTTTACACACCTGTCAGGGTGCTTCGTCTCTCTCGATCAGGCCAAGGCCTTCGATCGAGTCGAGCACTGTTTTTTGTTTGAAGTTTTGAAAGTTTTTGAATTTCCTGACACCTTTATAACCTTGCTACGATCTCTGTACAGTGGGCTGACAAGCCATCTCCAAGTAAATGGGCGGATCCTTGCTCCCTTTTCCGTGACAAGGGGAGTACGGCAGGGTTGCCCCCTGTCTCCTCTGCTTTATGTCCTAAGTCTGGATCCTCTCCTCCGACGCCTTGCGTCTTGCTCCCGCATACGTGGCTTTCCGTTACCTGGCCGCGGTGATGTCGCAGTTAGCGCGTACGCCGACGATGTCTGTTTGTTTTTGCGTGACTCGCAGAACTTTGAGTCCGCTGCGCAGCTTTTCTCAGAGTAGGGTTTCCTTTCGGGAGCGCGTTTAAACACCTCCAAAAGCCAAGCTCTTCGTTTCGGAAGCTCCCCCCCCCCCCTTCCTTACATGCAGACATCCAAACTGTAGCCGTGGTTCGTGTCCTAGGAGTGGTTTTTGACTGCTGTGGAGTGTCGCCGCGCACGTGGGAGACTATAAACTCTCCGCTCGAGCGCCAGGTTGCCGTGGCGGAAACGTTTGCGTTGTCGCTTCGTGACAGAGCATATCTTGTGAAAGCAGTTTTTTGCGGCCAACTTTTCTATGCGGCCCAAGTCGGCCTCCCTCCACCTCGGTTTTGCCGGCGTGTAACGACCTGCCTTTTTAGGTTTTACTGGAGCCAGGGCACGGAGCTCGTGACCAGAGCTGTCCTCCGCCTCTCGACGTCACTCGGAGCAAGGGGAATGCCTTGTATCGATACCATGTCGCGAGTACTCGCGCTTCGCACCATCTTAGGGGTGCTTGACGACTCAGAACACCCGGCGCGCTTTTGGCCTTGTATTTCTTGGGTCCCTCGCGTCGAAGGCTCGTACCTCGGGCCCTAGGCAACCTTTACCCGAGCGCTGAGATTACACCCCTTTTCTACCAAACGTTGGTGACTTTTCACGAGAATTTAGGCAGAATGGTGCCAGACCTAATGGTGCGAGACGAGCCCCCGGCTCGTATAGTTGAGGAGGTCTGCTTGACGCGGATCACAGCTGATGAGCGAGTACGGGCAAGCGCTTTTCCGTGGGACTCCTTGGTTTCCCGCCGTCTTCCTGGGCTCGTGGAGGACCTCGAGTGGCGTCGAGGATGGGAGGTTCTTCCGACAAGGAATCGCCTGCAACGTTGGGGCATGGTGCCCGACTCCCGGTGCCCCAACTTTTGAAATCGATCGTTTTTGGAAATAAACCTTTTCAGGAAAATGAGTTAGTATTCTCAACGCCATTCAAAGATATAAAAACACGTTTTTAGCGCGTAGCTTTGCGTCTAAATAGTGCAAGAAAATTCAAAGTGAATGATGATGATAGCAAGTCGTAGCAATTCGGTTGCTGCGTGTGAACGCGGACGGCTCGAGTTGTTGGTGTTGCGACGTCAAGTTGCTGGGTGTAATTGCTCCGTCTGAAGTGGGCCTTAGGAAGTGTTTTAGCTTCCCTTTGATATTAGAATAAAGGCTGATTCACACTGCCCCATTTTCTTACGTTAAGTTACGTTACGACCGAAACATTCCTGCCTCGAATGTCGGGTGTCATGCTTTCTCCTTGAACTGGTAGCCTCGCCTAATATGAAGCACAGATGTCCCGGTGACTTCAACATAATATTTCGAAACGTAACTTAACGTAAGAAAATGAGGCAGTGTGAACGGGCCTTAAAGGTCAAGCTCTAAACGACTTCGATTTAATTCACCTTTTATTCCTCGCAGACATATCGGAAATGCAGCAGGAAGCTCGAATGCAAGGCAAGAGCACATACCATTGATGGGGAAGTCGTGCAACTCATCAACAACTCATCAACAAAGTCGTGCAACTGATCATGCCACCTGCCAAACGGAACAAGAGGCCAAGTTGGCTTACTCCTTGATGAAGGAGAGAGCCAGAACGACGGAAGTATGCAACCAAGCCGTTGTCGGACGCCTGATTACCGAGATGACGCCGGAAGCGTGTAGCTACCGGCCACCTCAAGATACAATCAAGAGAACACTGAGGTAAGCATTCGGGCTATTATAATTACGGCAATTTGATACTTTAGACCCATGTTACGGATAAAAAAAAACAGGACGCGGGATGGCCAAAAAAACATGCTTTTCGTTTAAGGCTCGTCAAATTATGAGGCGCTGGAGAAATGCAGCCTTTGCGTTAAGTCCTTATTTCGAACACTTTTTGTTCGCCTTCCGACCATTGAAAAGCATGCGGGAAGGGCCTTAGAACGCACCTGGTATCGCTGCGCCGCAGCGCCGTTCGTAAAATGGCGTCAGCTGTTGTTGGCTTCACGCGGCGGTGCCGTGCGTGCTTCTATTCATTCGGCGTTCGTTGCCATGGTGACGGCGAGGAAAGCAGACGTGCGGAAGAACGCTGCGGCGCAGCGATACCAGGTGCGTTCTAAGGCCCTTCCCGCATGCTTTTCAATGGGCGGAAGGCGAAAAAAAAAGAGTTCGAAATAAGGACTTAACGCAGAAGGCTGCATTTCTCCAGCGCCTCATAATTTGACGAGCCTTAAACGAAAAGCATGTTTTTTTGGCCATCCCGCGTCCTGTGTTTTTTATCCGTAACATGGGTCTAAAGTATCAAACTGCCGGTTTTTTTTATCCGTAACATGGGTCTAAAGTATCCAGCTGCCCGAAAAAATGGCAGTGGGATCAATACTTACTATACTTTCGTTATTTTTACCGTTAAAAAGAGCGTTTAAACGCGTACCTCTGATGAGCTAGTCGGTGTTAACGATTAGGAAAATAAGAGGGGAACAGGCCAGGGCGCTTAATTGCATGGCGCGCCACATAAAAACAGAATAAATAACAAGGCGCGCGCTACAGTTCAGGACCGTGAGCAGTCTTGTCCCCCTCTTACTTTCCTAGTCGTTTGCTATTTTTATTTCACAGTCTAGAGGTGTTTAGCGCGTAGCTCCTCGTAATATTTGAAATTGTACATTGCACGCATTTCTTATTCACATGTGTCACTGTTTTGAACCGTGATGCCAACGATATCCCAACTATTTTACGTGCATTTTTTTGCCCCAGGTCTACTAGGCATTTTCACAGCAGAACAATAAAACCATATAGTTATAAAAATGACGCATTTAAATACTCCTTCTTTCCTCGAACAATTATTGATTGGAATAGTTTGCCACCTGATGTTGTAAATACTACTAACTTTTTAGATTTTCGTTCCAAGTTATTGCAGCAAGCGCAACCTGTGTGATATTATGTTTCATCCACTCCTGTAACAACCTCGAAAGAGGTTAACAGTATTAATAAAGAAGAAAGAAGAAAGAAGAAGAAGAGGAGAGTTTGTGCAAAGGAGCAAAGGCCGATCCCCCTACCCTTGAGTTTAGAGGACGTTGCCATTCCGGCGGACTACGCGTCGAAGAAAGAAGGATCGAGGTTTCTTGTATTCGACTCCGGTGTGCAAGATCAGGACCGCTTCCTTATTTTCTGCAGTCCGCAGATGATTGAAGTTCTTCAAACTTCCAAGAAATGGTTTGCCGACGGTACATTCAAGATTGCACCAGAACGGTTTTTTAAAGTCTACAGCCTACATTGTGAAGTTGGCGGATCTTTTCTCCCCGCGGCTTATATGCTGCTAACCCGTAAAAACTGTCCTACGTACACGCGATCTCTGAGTGCCCTTATTGGCGTGTGTGGAGGGGTCTGCGAGCCAAGCACCATAATAGTCGACTACGAACTTGCAGCCATTAACGCTTTCAAGACGGTCTTTCCAACATCCGACGTGCGTGGGTGCTTCTTTCATTTATCGCAGTGCGTTTATCGCAAGGTTCAATCTGAAGGACTTCAAGAACTATATGCCTGTGATCCTCAAATCCACTTAGAGGCCCGCATGATACCTGCTCTTTCCATGGTACTCCGGCGTGATGTGGAGGGTATCTTCACCGAACTGGCGTCCAGCGTACACTCAGATCTGCAACCAGTGATGGATTGCTTCGAAGATACCTTCATAGGACGGCCAACGGCTGGGGGAAGGCGAGACGCACAGTTTCCAGTGGAGCTCTGGAATTCATCTTGGTTTTAACAGCGCACAAAAGACGAGGACAGAGTAAGAAACACAAACGACGGACGAGGACTCTGTCCTCGTCTTTTGTGCGCTTTTAAAACCAAGATGAATAACTACCAACTAGCCCAACTTTCCACCCTTCTGAGCTCTGGAATCACCATGACACCGTGCTCTAGTGCGACTCCAAGACCACCAACTCGGTGGAAGCATGGCACAGGGGCTTCCAGGCTCATGTGCAATGCTCCCACCCGTCCCTTTGGAGGTTCTACAAAGAGGGGACTGTATGCAGCATCCGCGGCTTACGCAACTTGCGTTGGGGCAGCGATTCAAGCCGGCAACAAAATATGTAAATTTTTCCTAGCGCCTGCAGACACTCACTAGAGAGTATGACCGCAACCATGCTCTTCCATTTCTCAGAGGCGTTGCTCGTAATGTGTCCTTCTAAATTTATTATGGCACGTGTTTTATGAATAAACGATGTTTCCAGTTAAAATCTTGGGTCTGGCCTCAGATGTTATGCTTGCTTCCTACACCGAAAGGACAGTGCACCGAAAAGACCGTGCACCAAAAAGTCCGTGCACCGAAATATTCGTGCACCAAAACGTCTGCACCGAAAAGTCCTACACCGAAACGTCCTGCACCGAAATGACCGGATCCCGTTTCTCTTAACACTCTGTATGGCTATCCTTCTCTCGATGTAAGACTTCAGTTGCCTCCCACTCAGGTTTAGCAATTTCAGAGTTTGGTGCATTATTTTTAACCGCCCTTTTGTGCTCTATTGTACGATCGTTTAAACACCGACCAGTCTGTCCTGCGTAGGAAACACCGCACCGCAGAGGAATATTATATACGACCTCTTCCTGACAAGGCGCCGCGGGAACCTGGTGTTTTTTCGTACGCTCCAAACTCGCCCCTGAAAAAGGCGTCAACCTTTCTAGCTTGTTCTGCGCTTTAAACACAACGTTAACACCAAACTTTGACGCCACAGACCTGACATTGTGTGAGATGGCATGATAAAAGGGAACAGACACCCTAATTTTTAACACTGTCTTCTCCGGAGGGGCAAAGACAATCCGGTCCAAGACTTTTGACACCACACTGGATATAACCACCTGTCTGTAGCCCACTTCCAAAAGGCGCTCCAACTCCATCCAATATACACAAGACTTTTTGCATGCGTTTCCTATAACAGAGGCAATCACACCTCTCTTCACAGTTTTCGAAGGTACATTTCGAGTGTACATTGGATGGCGAGGGCAATAGCCTTGCAGTTGGAGCGCCTTTTGGAAGCGGGTTACAGGCAGGTGGTTATATCCAGTGTGGTGTCAAAAGTCTTGGACCGGATTGTCTTTGCCCCTCTGGAAAAGACAGTGTTAAAAAATAGGGCGTCTGTTCTCTCTTATCGTGCCATCTCACACAATGTCAGGTCTGTGGCGTCAAAGTTTTGTGTTAACGTTGTGTTTAAAGCGCAGAACAAGCTAGAAAGTTTGACGCCTTTTTCAGGGGCGGGTTTGGGGTGTACGAAAATACATAGGGATCCCGCGGTGCCTTGTCAGGAAGGGGTCGTATATAATATTACTCTGCGGTGCGGTTTTTCCTACGTAGGACAGACTGGTCGGTGTGTAAACGATCGTATAATAGAGCACTAACGGGCGGTTAAAAATAATGCACCGAACTCTGAAATTGCTAAACATGTAGTCGAATGCAACAACTGCGTACCAGAGTGGGAGGGCATTGAAGTCTTACATAGAGAGAAGGATAGCCATAGGAGAGTGTTAAGAGAAACTATGCGTATTTTAAGCTCCGGGAACTGTTATCAGTCAACCTTCATTATCCCTTGATAAGGGAACGAAAAAGTGTCTAGGTTTATCATTTTTTTTTAAGATGGGTCAATTGTTTCGTGGTTCGGGTTGTTCTCTTCCTTTGGGTTTTTTTTTTTTTTTTTTTGTGGTTTCCTTGCCAGACAACCTTGTTTGTCTTTTGATAAGGAAACAAAAGAGTTCGTAAGTGTTGCTGGGTTCAGTCTGACCTTGCCAAGTGCGGTATGTGCGTTTGTCGGTATAGACCCACACGCAGTTTACAAACAAGCCCGCGTTTGCCCACACAAGGTGTGGGCACTGCGCGTGCGCAGAAACCAAATTCGCGTGAAGTGAATCGTCTGCGCATGCGCAGTGCCGTCGACAGCGCCACCGCAGCTGCGTGTCGTCAGGGCCGCGTGTTGGTCTATAGGTTGAAAGTTAGGGTACACTGTGAAAAGGGGCGAGGAGGTCTTTTGAATTGTGATGGAAATCTGGGACGTGCATAGAAGGCGGTGGTTCTTTAATAAATTTCAAGCTGTGTTAGAGAGACTTCGTTGTTCTGTCCGTTTTTTTTTTTTTTTTTATTTTCCTACGTCTCAGGGTTACTTTTGATGTTATAGCCCAAATTGTATTTGTTATTCTTTGTTTGTTTTCTTTTTTTCGTTGGCTAATATGCCCTACCTATACGAAGGACTGTATGCCCCTCATATGTAAAGCCCTACGTGGGCACCTAAGGGATTAATAAATGAAATAAAATGTGCAAAATTGTGTGTTTTATTTAAATCATTCACTTGTTGTTGATGGATGGTAATTTTTAGTTTTTCTTCACAAGTATAAATGAATAAATGGCCTACTCGTGTAAGCGCAAGTTCTTTTACCTTCGACATTTAAATTACTTAACTTGTAATTATTGATCGCCAAATTCGGATATCCACGCTATATCTGAGGAGAGAGAAGGATGCAGTCATGCAACTTAATTAAACGGTCTACCATTCTTCAAAATTTGTTTTGCTACATAAGAAATATTCGGACGCTTAATTGCTTCGGTTGGGGAAGGTTGCTTTTGTGCACGCACGCGTATTAACGCATTTAAAATATTTTTTCTGATTACTTAGGTTTAGATCGTACCTCCATCCCTCTGGTATTTACTCGTAAAAATATAAATCATCTTGCTAAAAGACACAAATAGCGCTCCCCGTAAACGACTGAGACGTGCACCTGCGAGAGCTGTACCGGTTGATAAATAATGATATAGAGAAAAATAAACTAATATCTAAATACCATTGGAGGTAGTAAGAAAACCCTTTCTCTGGCACGCGAAACGGTTTCGGTTGCAGCAAGTATTCCGACAATGCTCAATGGCCTTCTCTTGAGCGACTAACACCCCGTTAGCCGCTCAAGATAGCAGGTCGGATAGCAGGTTAGGAACGTCAATTTCTTATCACCAATATTAAGTTAAAGTAAGAAGGTAGTTTCATATATCATTTAATGTAATCTAGAAACTCCTCATCTGAAATTGTTTTATGACAATTCATAATAGAATCAACTTCTATATGATACAAAATAAATGTAGCACTCTTTATGGCCAATTGGGAACAAGTGCGACCTTTCGGGCGTACTCGAGCTCAAAGACGTGTTTGCGTACTATTTTTACAGACCTCCAGGCTGCCTTAAACAACAAATATACAGGCGAATCGCGACAGTTTCCATCCGGCTTACATTTTACCATTGGTTTCAGGATTAGCGACCGTGCGTAAGACGAGCGCACTTGAAATTGCAGCGTTTGCCTTCAGGCGTACCGGTGTAGCGCCCGTCTGCTTCCTTCACGAAACAACAAAACGCCACGCGTATATCGGCGCCTCGCAGTCTACGCAAGAGCGGTCGAGGCGAGCAGAAGACCCAGCGGCAAAAGACCACGCCAAGCCGCCGCGAGCCGTACGGGCTAACAGCGCCATTGCGAAGCGAGCGTCGACTTAACTTCCCCGAAGATGTACGGAGGGGTCACATCCCCCGCCTTTCCTCGACGTCACACCCTCATCCCTCTCAGAGTCCATATGCCTCGCCAGAACAATGAATTCACCAACCTTATGAACTCACGCCCCTCACCGAACTCACAAACTCACCGAGCTCACGAACTCACGCCCCTCACCAAAATCATGAACTCAACGAACTCGTGAACTTACTGGATTCATTAACTCACTGAACTCATAAACGCACCGAACTCATGAACTCACCGAACTCACGCCCCTTACTCAACCTCAAACTCATGAGTTTTAAAGGCTTATGAGCTCACTCGCCCTTACCTTACGCCTGGTCGGTGAGGGTGAGTGAATGCACTCATGAGTGAGGTTTGCCGAGATATGGTTGTGGATGACATTTTTAAGCGGTCTAACCTAGGTAGCTTCTATAGCAATCTTTGAGCAGGCGAACATGTGTGCATACATATGCATACAGGTCCTGTGCGCATACAAGAACACCTATGTGCATAAAGCTCGTGTATAAATAGAGATTCCGTATGCATGCGGGGAGACGATGTTTGGATACAGGTCCTGTATTTCATAACATCATTTGAATTATACTGGTGAAGCTGCATGAATATTTATGCCGTTTTTTTAGTAGTTGGACAAGTTAGACGAATATGCAGCGTACTAATTATATTTGAATCACTTTTGCTTATATAATCATATATGATATCCATTTCGTTCGTGTGTCTTCTTTTGACTAGTGTCAGTTCGCGCCTTTTAACCTTTTAATCGAAATGTACCAACTAGCCCCAACCCAAGTTTAATTGCATATTTGAAACTTCATGTTTACACGCTGTGCTCATTTTTGTTGCAATTCGGGTATATATAGAACTTCACACATTGCCCGTAAGCAGCTTACGAAATTCCCTTTCAACGTACAAGGTACATATCACGGTTGCTGTTGGTCTGCTTGCTTGCTTTTTCTTTTGCTGCCTAATTACTAGTTCATTTATATATTCCGCTTGGTGCTTCCTTGTATAGTTGGTCCTATTGTTTCCAATTTTTCTAGAAGATTGTCTGAGTGCTTTCTATAGAGTATAGGCCTATATTATGAAACTTTGTTTTTGGTTATATGTTAATACCTATGTTTATTCAATATGCTTTCTGCTTCGGTATCTTGGGGGCTGGAGTCTTGTGAAGCGGTTTATTAACAGCTTTTCTCCCAATTTCGACACAAACAATGCATTATTTTTGTTGGAAAATAGAGATTTAATATTACCATTACTATGTATTATTTTTTTATTGTTCCTGTTTTGTTTTTATTATTATTATTACTGTTATTATTGTTGTTGAAGGCATTTGTCAAGTTTTGCCACAATATCTTAATATATTACCGCGTGCGTGGCCGAGAGGCAACGTACGTGGCTCCCACGTAGGCGTACGGGGTTCGGAGCCCGTCGGCGTATTTGTAAACGGTGGATGTCGCGCGGTATGCCGACGCCGCTCGCGCCGGACTGGCTGCTCCTCGAAGAGGACGCTGCCTTGTCAGACATTGCAAAGCGCGCTTGCTGCGCCGTCCGGCAGTAGGCCAGCACCACCAGTATATAACTGGCCTCCACCACCAGTGATATACTGGTGGTGGACGCCAGTAGGTCTCCACCACCAGTATATCACTGGTGGTGGAGACTTGCCTTTGAAGGAATTGGAGTAACATACGGGTGCTTACACAATCCGTTCTGATTCCGTAGTTCACTCTGGGGCAAACGCCATCCGACCAATGGTTGCGATGGAGTTAGAAAAGCTTATGGCCCTAGAAGCGCAGCTAGGCCTCCCAGGAACCGAGCTAAGGAAATGAATTGAGGACGAGAGAGACAAGCAAAGAAAAGAGCGAGCCCTCGATCGAGTGGCAACTAAAGATGTCAATGAAAGAAAGCGAGAAGCTGCGAAGGAAGCCGCCGAGATTGAGCTTGAAGCATTGAGACTGAGGATCAAACTGGAAAGCAAGAAGGAAGAAGGGAAAACCGGCGGCGGACGTTCCAACCGTTCTTAAGCTCAATCCGAAGAAACTGCTGGTTGCGTTTGATGAAAGAAAGGACGATCTGAACGCTTACTTACGAACGCTCGAGGGAATAGCCTTGAGCCAGAAATGGTCAGAAGATCAATGGGCCACAGCCTTGAGTACCTGCCTCACCAGGGAGGCCCTCAGTGTATATGAGAGGTTGACGCCCGGGGATGCAGTCAATTACAACAAGGTAAAGGCGGCGCTTTGTAAAAGGTTCCGCTTTACCGTCGAGGGCTTCCGCGAGAAATTCCGGAATGGGAAGTCGCTCGCTGGAGAGACGGCAACTCAAGTACGTGGCAAGGCTGAGGCACTGCTTCGACCGGTGGGTCGAGCTTACCGCGATCACGAAGGACTTCGATAGCCTCCAACAGCTAGTCATAAGGGAGAATTTCCTGAAGTGCTATCATCCAAACCTGGCGCTCTACCTTATGGAGAGGCAGAAGCCCGATTTAGGCGGGCTACTGGAAATGGCGGACCTATATGTGGAGGCTCAGGGTTACGGAGGCCTCATAATCTTCTGAAAATAACGGAGCGGAGCTGGTGACTAGGGGTTGCGACAAAAGAGGCGCAACTGCGAGGCCAGCGACGAGGTGTTACCTCTGTAATAGGATTGGGCACAGGGCTGCGCAGCGCCGCAGCTCTAACCACACCGGATATGTGCCAACCTGAAACAAGTGCAGCAAAAAGGGCATAAGAGCGAGGCATGCCGGAGTCAACCGAAACCCCGGGCGTCCGGCATCTATATGCCCAGAAAGAATGAGAAGGACGGATATGTCACGGGTGGGTTCCTGGAACTAAAGAATGACGCGAAAATACCTGTCATCAACGCGGTTTTGACATCGAGTACGAGGTTTCTAGTGGAAGGAATGCTATTTGGCGAGGGCAACATCGGCCCAAAAAAAAGATATCAGTTCTGCGCGACGCTGGGCTGGCGGAAATACGGTGATTGTAAGAAGAGAATCGGTCGACGAGGAACAGCTCACCGGGACCAAAAAACCGGTGTATCTCGTCGACGGAACGGCGAAAATGCTACCGGAGGTCAATATTCACGTGAAAACGCCCTACGTCGACGGGGCACTCACAGCGCTGTGCACGAACAAGCCCTTGTGCGACCTGATTATCGGGAACGTTTCGGGCGCTAGGAACCCAGACGACCCTGCGACTGACGCGGAAGTTGGGGATGACCCGGCAGAGATGGTCAGAGCGGCGGACGACGTGGAGAATTGTGGCCCAGCTGACCAAGATTCTAAAGAGTCAAGAGGAGGACCACGGGACGTGGATCAAGGTCTCGAAACCGACACCAAGCTACAGGAAAAAGGCGAAACTGCAGTCTCCCTAACTGCCAGTATGCGCGGTGAAAACCCGGATTCGGAATAAAAAAACAACAAACGGGGCTGAAGAAAACCGTATTAAAATGAGCTGTTGGACTAGTTGGTTTTGCATAATTCCAATGTAGCGCAAAGACAACACAGAAAGGAGACAGAGATAGGAAAGAACGCTTTCCTATCTCTGTCTGCTTCCTTTGCGCTACATTGTAATTATCGGGGCTGAAGAAGCTACAAACAAACCCAAATAGATGGGGTAACCTTTAACACTCTGGAATTCGCTCGGCAGCAAAACAATGATATCAACCGACCGCTCCTGCTTCCGACAGATTGGAGAAAAAATGAAGAGCAAGACGGCAACGATCACTTATGTACCAGGTGAAGACGATGGGCTTACTCTATAGAATTTATCGGGAACGGTCGGGAAGAAAGACGCGACAACTCGTGGTCCCGGTGACCCACTGCGCAACGGTGCTACAGGTTGCACACGACGCCGTTATGGTAGGGCACCTGGGACAGGCAATAAACAAGAGCCGTGTCCTCGACGAATTCTTCTGTCCTGGATTAGGAGCGGATGTACGGCGATTTGTGCTCTCTTACGTTGTGTCCCAGCGAACAACTTCGAAGGCAACGTTCCTCGCGTCGCGCTCGGAGGGGGTCCCTTAATCGATACGCCTTTCCGAAGGGTTGCGATCGACATCGTGAGACAGACCATGCCAACCTCGGGCGATTGGAATCCGATACATTCTCACCATGATGGATTAACCCACTCGGTACCCAGATGCCGTTGATTTGTCTAGCACCGAAACCGAATGGGTGGCAGAAGCATTATTAGAGTTGTTCGCTCGAGTCGGGATGCCCCGAGAGATGCTAAGCGATCGGGGGTCGAAATTTACCATAAAACTAATGAACGAGATCACCCAACTCCTTTCCGTAAAACAGCTGCGCACCACATTCTACCACCACAGGGCGAACGGACTGGGTGAGAAGTTCAATGGACCGCTGAAACTGATGCTGAAACGCTTGTGTGACGAAAGGCCCAAGGACTGTGGACAGGTATTTGGCATCTTTGCTATCTGCCTGCCGGGAAGGTGCCAAAGGCGAGTCTTGGTTTTTCAACATTTGTGCTGTTGTACGGACGTCATGTCCGGGGTCCACCGGCCTATTTT
Source organism: Ixodes persulcatus (assembly GCA_013358835.2). NCBI lineage: Eukaryota > Metazoa > Arthropoda > Arachnida > Ixodida > Ixodidae > Ixodes > Ixodes persulcatus. Next base: position 130,449 of record JABSTQ010010228.1, read on the forward strand.
GAGAGAGCTGTGGATTAACGACGATCTGGATCCACACAGAGCTCCGGACGATATATGAACACGTTCTCAACCTCAGAAACCACCTCATGAAGACGTTAAATATCGCACACGACGAGCTCGCGAAGTCGGGAGCTCGCTACACACAGTACTACAACAAAAAAACTAAGGAGTGAAGCTTCTTACCAGGCAACAAGGTGCTCCATCTCCTCCCAACGGAACAACAACAAACTACTCTTTCAGTGGAAATGGCCCTTCCTCGTAACAGTCAAAAAGGGAGAGGGCGACTACGAGGTCCAACCAGGGAACGAGGGGAAACTATTGCACTCTTCCCTGTCAAAAAAGTATGAGTAGAGGGATATGAGCAACGAGACAAACAGCAGGCCTGCGCAGTTCTCGCACTGAGGGCAACTAAGGGACAAGCCGATCCCCCTGCCGATGTTCCAGAGAGCAGAGGGCCTCCGCCATGTAAGAGGGTCAACAAAGATTGGTGCTGAACAAAGGTCCCAGCTCGACTGCGTGATGCGGGACAACGAACTCATCTTCTCAGATGTTCCGGGAAAGACCACCTTAATCCAGCACGAGTTGAGACAGACCGCCGAGAACCCTCTTCACGTGAGAAAATACCCGCTGATTTTTGCGACGCAACGGAAGCTGGAGGAAAAAGTCCAAGAAATACTGAAGCTTGGAATCATCAAGGAATCAAACTCGGCGTACAATTCCCACGTCCGGCTCGTAAAGAAGCCGGATCAGTCAAATCGGTTCTGCGTTGATTATAGACCTATAAATTACGTTTTGGTTCCTGACCAATGCCCATGCCTCACGTCGACGCAGTTTATTGCCGCCGTCGGAGACAAACGTTATTTTTCGAAGCTAGACTTCGTGAAGGACTACTGGCAGATCCCGCTGAGCGAGGAATCCCAACCCAAGACCGCGTTTTCAACGACGACGGGCCTGTACCACTTTCGGTTTATGCATTTTGGTATCAAGACAGCTCCCGCGGTGTTTGCCAAACTGATGAGGCAGGTGGTGGATGGAATCCCAGAAATGGCACAGTACAACAACGACGTGATGCTGGCCACCACCTCCTGGGAATAACACCTTTCAGCGCTGGAGGCGCTGTTTAGCCGAATTTATGCGGCCGGATTGACTGTTCACCCAACCAAGCGCGAGCTTGGGATGAAGCATATTCACTTTCTTGGTCACCGCATCGGAAAGGGACAGCTCGCCCCGCTCAGAAAAACCTTAGATAAAATCGAGATGGCGAAAGTGCCAGCTCGCCATCTCTAAGCGGCAGGTGTGGTTGTTTCTTGGGCTGACCGGATATTACCGGAATTTTATTCCCGACTATGCAAACATCAGTGGGCCCCTAACGCACCTCAAGAAAGAAGAAAGCAAGAAACCAGGTACGTGTGGAAGGCCGTTCGTCATTCTGCGTTCGATAAGTCGGACGTCGCATATCGCGAATCTACCGATCTTGAGACTCTTTGACTTTAAGAAGGACTTCGTCCTCAGGACAGACGCGTCCGACACAAGTCTCGGTGCCATGTTAATGCGACAGCATGACAGTCGTCGGCACTCGGTAGCTTAGGCCAGCCGGAAGCTTCTCGCACGTGAAGCCGCCTACAGCACCATCAAAAGGGAGTGTTTGGCGTTAGTCTGGGGTGTCTAGAAATTCAGTCCGTATCTGCACGGTCGATCATTCTTCGGGCAAACCGACCATCAGCCATTGAAGTATATAAACAAGGCGAAACACCTGAAGAGTAGGGTGTTGAGGTGGAGCCTCTTTTTAAAGGAGTTCCCTTCTCGATCGAACATATATAAGTCAGCGAAAATGTTGGCGCTGCTTATCTTAATCGCTTATAAGCGTGCTACACAAAAAATGCGTTTATATATCGCATTCGTTGTATGTTTTGTTTTCCTGTCAACGCTCGCTTGAGCACAGCGTTGGTTAAATATTTTAAGGTGTACCATTTTAATTATTTATTTCACCGTGCGGCCCAACAAATTTTGTGATGGTTTCATTTTAAATATTCACCCGATAATATTCTTAAGCGGGGGACAGTGTTACATATCCGGTAGCGCCTGGTAAATATAGGCAGTGCCTGCTGTATACGCGCGACAAGCGGCGGGTATTGTGAAAGCACGTAAGGTGTTGTCTTACATTACGGGATCGAAAGATGCGGCTGTGGCTCCTCCGGGTTACCTGACCTCCGGACAGTGAAGGGGCGCGCGTGTGAACGACCGCTGCGTCTTTTATTTTGTGTTTTTGCTTTATTTGTGTGTCATGCGATGTTCGGGGGAGTTTAGTGGGAGCAGCATTGAGAGAGATGCAGTGTGAGGAGAAACTTTTAAGTCGAGAGACGCGGAACCGTCAACGTTGAGTCCGGGAGGCGCGACAGGCAGCGACCTAGGTACAGGCAGGTGAAGTCTTCATTGAGGTGTGTTTGTGTGGTCGGCCACCTCGAGCCGTCCACTAGCCCACCGTGAGGACACCGGGTCCACCCTTCCCCTCCTGAACTGTGCATCGGAAAAGGCCGTCATTCCCAGGCACTTAGCAGATGAGACACTCCCTCCGCTCTTTCTCTCTCTCTCTCTTAGTAGTCTGTAATTCATTTTGAATTAGTTAAGACGTTAAGCATTGGTATTTTAAGTCGAGGGTTAAATTGTTTTGTTTTCAATTATCTGCTCATTTCTAGTATCGTTACATGGGCACCGCTCCATCGGCTGAGTAAAGAACTGCTGCAACTTGTTTTTGAACGCGCCTCGCCGCTTGTGAGCCTCGTGTTTGATTTTCTCATATTCAAAGCATTATTTTTAATTAAACTTTCTTTGTTTTAAACTCTGTGTTGCGTCCCATTTGTTTTTGTTTGTTTTTTCTCATAAAAAATAAAAGTTATATACGGACTTGTGACAGTGTCGGAGGGCACATATCGTACCATATCGTATGTGCAAATACGATTCCCTAAAACCCCATAGTATCTTACGCGGTACGCCGAAACAAAACCCCTTCCGTGTGGAACTGCTGTGAAAGCCACCAAGTTTTTTTTTTTTTTTTTAGTCTCGTTTTTTTAATAAAGAGCGCCGGAAACCTTAATTACAGACCTAGGAACACCTTTTTTGGCGCAGCTGACGCAAAAGATCCTTCGGCTCAGCCACACCACTGCAGTCATCGTCGAACCACTACTTACCACCTGCAGACCGAGACGTAGGGTTAACGGCGAGGCTCAACAAGACCATTGCCGACATGATTTCAATGTACGACGACGTAGAGCACAAGTTATGGGACGAGGTTTTGTCTAAAATGTTAAACCTTCACCACCTTGTTTGCGCCCCATCTTTTTGTGTGTTACCTTACGTCACGTTTGCTTACAACATGGTGGTTTACGAGACCACCGAAGCGACACGATTTCAGCTGGTGTGTGGAAGAAAGGTGACGACGGTGCTCGTCTCAATGCTGCCCCGTGAGCCTAATGACGACTGGAGGGACGACGACCAGATGGTCATTCGACGGGCAGAAGAGGTCTGCCAGCTCGCCCGACTTAGGATTCGAGACCAACAACGTGTCAATGCTGGCCGCCACAAGCTCTGCCGTCGCAACGTCCACTTCCAGCCCGACAACAAAGTGCGGGTGTGGACATCTATTCGTCGCCATGGCCTCAGCGAGAAACTATTAAAATGGTACTTCGGGCCCTACGAGGCTATTCACCGCCTTGTAGACTCGAACTACCAGGTGCTCCCCGACGAAACCCGACCGTCAGGACGCTGCCAGCCGCGACCCGAAGTGGTGCACATCGTTCGTCTCAAGCCGTATTATGCTCGATAGAACTGACGGCTATTTATGCTTCAGAAAACCCGGCAATTTGTTCGCTGTTATTTGGTGTAGCTTCGAGTTAATTTATTTAAGGTTGCATCGGGACGATACACTTTTTAAAGGGGGAACTAATGCCGCGTGCGTGGTCGAAAGGTAAGAAACGCGGCTCCCACGCAGGTGTCCGGGTTTCAGTGCTCGGCTTTTGAGATAACGTTTATGAATCGATTCTACTCCCTTTTTCTAGAAGATTCGCGTTTCCTCTTCACCCCAAGTGCGAAAGATAAGGAGCCTATCATGACCTTGCCGAGTCAGGCTCGTCCTTGCTCACTCCCGAGCATTCTAGGTCGAATATTCGAGATACCGAGTGATAAGGAGCCACTCATTTTCTCTCGCAGTCCCGCTCCAGCCAGCTGTCACCCCGAAGACGCGACGTTCACTGATGCTGTTTCGGCGCTCATTCTTTCTCTTGTTTCTGGCACAAGTTCGCCGATTAAACCTTTATTTTCAGTTTACGCTCGACGAGCCTTTGTTTCCCTTCTCCGTGGATTAATATCGTCAACAATATCTAACGTTTGTGTACTAATGTGTTCATCAATTTTAGCAGGCCAGATAGCTCCATGTTTGTTTCTTTTCTCTTTCTTTTCACGATGTTCGCCCCGCCTTTCACAAAAACCTTTTGAAAGAGCGACTGCTATCGGTCAGACGTGACTACAAGGCACGATCTGAACGCATTGACCGATATCAGTCGATGCTAACCCAAACCATCTGCGCCTTTGCGCAACACCGAAGCACGCATGCCTGACCCCTAGGCTGGTGGGGGTGTTCCTAACAGCGCTCGTCGTCCAGCAACCGCGTTAGAGCTGATCTCTTTTTTCCGCAAGCTCTTGCCTGTCTGAGGATGGATTTTTGCAGATGACGATCACCACTCATATTGAGCATGAAATGAACAGCATGGCAACACCCCGCGTTCGCTTTTTTATTTTTATAAAGGGTCTTGGAGCTTTTTTTCAATTGTCGATTCTGTTTCTCTGTCAATAGCAGCTCACTTAAATGCGCAATAAAGAAACATAACAAGGAACTGACCTACGGCAAGACACATTTTATATTGTACAATGTCATAGAAAAACTAGTGTTTTGGTGTGTTTTCTTCCTAATGCATTTTATTGTGTACGCACATACCAGGCCGGTAGGCTCAAGAAAACGCCCACAGCACTGAAACTGCCAGAGCGGCGTTCTTTCAAACCGCACGAAATGCATAGGCAGAGCTCGTCGCAATAGCGTCAAATGGAATCAGGTGGACTGCGAAATATTCTTACAACATTATAAAATAAATTCCCCTATTCATGCTGGGCGGTCTTAAAGGGGTAACGATATCAAATATGTTTTTTTCTTGCGTTTTTTACTCTAAAAAGATGTCTATGCATCACTAATGATGGAATATAACGTAAGATACTCTAAGAGGGGCAAGGCAGGAAGCTGGGCGGGATGGTTGATCACCTTACAGGGTGGAAATAGCGCAATTTTACAAAGGACAAGAAAGAAGGCCACAAAAATAGCGCTGACTATAAGCTGATAGTGTATTTCCTAGCGAACCAGAAAACTAAACATAAGAGAGGGAAAGGAAGGGAAAGGTAAACTCTGTATGTCCTCTTTCATTCAGCGCCCCCTGTCTATGCTTAACTTGGACGACCTTTCTGGTTAGCAATTCAGAGGCCCAGGTGGAATACCTGCGGGAGTAAGATCCTGGAAGTTGTGAATTAGTTTTCTTCGACGTTGAGGACATGTTTTATTCCAACGTTCAAGGTGAATTGACTAAGGCAATGGGACAGCGTATTCAGTTAGAGTGGGTCGGTAGCTTTTATTAACTCGCCGGGCGTAGCGGCTGATTCCTTTTTTGGAATTGATGATCTTTCACCTTAGCTCTACATACGTCATGTTTCAGAAGGAAAATTTTCTAAAAAAAGAGGGATGCATCGAGTATGGTGCATATACTTAGCAATATACACCTGGTGAGGTGTGATAATGTTTAATAGCAGATACGTCAGTGACCGGCTTTTCAAAGTATTTCGGGATGCGGATGATTATCTAGTGCAGTACAATGACAACTACACTCTAAAAAACTGTGTAGCCTTAAACCCTTTGTCCCATATAATACACCCCGAACCTTCTGCTCGACGCACAGTGCACTGATGTCGAATTGACAGCCCCGACTTTTACAAGCGCCTTGATAACGATGCGATAGTGCCGAGCGCAGGGCCGAGGAAGCAGCGCTCGGTCACGGACTTCTAGAAGCTTGGCGTTTATTACGGCGAAAGCCTTATATGTCTCATCGTTCAGTCGACCTTCAAAGCCTTTGGCAAATACACGTCGGCAACACGAAAGGTAACAAAATGTTTACGTGACCACTCAGGTGAATTAGAGGAAGTGAAATTAAGAAGGGTGACAAAGCTAATTAAGAGGAATGAAAGCGAATTACGAGGAATTAAATAAACTAAAGAGTAACTAAACAGAAGTAAGAGTAATCAATAGGAATCAAGAAGGACTATAAAGCGAATAATGTCAAAAACGAGAATGTGAAACAAAGTAAACCATGTGTCTGTCTTTAATGCATCGGCGCTTTTGCTTTCGCCTTCACGTGGACTTAGGTGTAACATAAGAGACCCTGTGAATTTTCTAGCTCTAGACGTAACTTTCATCATTTTGTCCTGATTTTTTCTTTGGAAGTGCCTGTTCATTTTCACCCCAAACGCGTGACGCTCGAACCTTCTGGGTCAAATTTTCGAGATGGTGACGAGATAAGAACCTGCGCGGGACCTTGTCAAGTCAGCCTCCCTCTTGCGCTCGATCACGCCACCATGGACACCTGCGACGCTGGCCCTTTTTCTGTTTTGTTTTGGGCACAAATTCTTCCCATTAAAATTTTAGTTTCCGTCAGTCATCCTTCGCCTCATCAATTGTCATTGGTGACAATATAAAATATTAAACAGCTAAAGTGTGTATCAGAGACTACAAAAATCACGCAGGTTTTTGTAGTAGGGCCAAGAAAACCCCGACTACTTTTTGTTGCAGTGAGTAACACGTAAATTAGCTATTTTATTAAGTTGTACAACTCGGCTATCAAGCCGCTCGTAAAAGTTGGTACCGTCGGTTTAACGTCAGTGCGCTGTACGTTGAACTAATGTTTTGGGGTGTATTCTATGTGACAAAAAGTGTAAGAATATACGCCTTTTTAAAGTGCAGATCCATGGCTCTGTAAGTGTCTGTTTGAAGATTCTGGGCTAAAAAGTGTTACCCCGGGTTAAGCTTTAAGTATAAGACTGCTATGGTCTTTCCTTTTAATTCAGCACACTCTAAGCTGGTTAAAAGAGGGATCACTTCCTCCCTTTTGAAGGCATCTTTTGCCAAGTCGTGCCAGCACGCCGTGAAAAGTAGTTTTTGCAACCAGGTGGAACGCCTAAAATCGTCGGGTTACCCTGATCGTTTTCTTCAAGAGGTGGCTGCAACACTTGTTTCCAAGATGAAAAAGAACGAAGAGGAAGCACAGGGGCCAGGAGGAGAGTGAGACCCGCTGTTATACCGTATATTCACATGGTCCCACACAACCTAAAAAAAAAAGTGGCGGCCCCGGAAAAGCTGTCCAGCCTGTGCCAAAGAATTAACAACAAACAAGACGGAGGTGACGTTTGCAGACAGAAACACTCTAGAAAATTCGTGGAATGCGCATCTTCGGTCGTATACAAAATCCCAATGGCATGCGGGAAAGGGTACGTGGGCCAAACGGGCAGATGCGTTATTGAAAGGGCAAGAGAGCACGCGCTCTCAGAGAGGAATTCCCCATCGGGCAATTTAGCTATTCATTGCGACAGATGCCTTTGTCCCCGGAACTGGAAAAAACGAAAATTCTGGGAAAGCTGGAAAGTAAAATCCCGAGAGAGATGTTCGAGTCATTTAAGATTAGAATGCAGGGGGATGACAAATGCATTAGTGCCCCGTCAGTGCATCTAACTGTCAAAAAATTTGAATTCTTGCTTCTGAAGCCCGATTGGGTATATAAATAGTGTGTTGTTTCAATAAAAATTCAGTTGAAAGTAGCGCTTCGTGTTTTCTTACTTACTCTGTCCTTGTCTTGCGGCGCATTTTGTCAAAAATAAAAATGACCTCAGTTGCTTTCCTTGTGACGAATGTTCTGGGGGTGGCTCAGTCTGTGTTTAAAGTTGTCAGGGACAAAACGTAGAAAAAAAACCGAAAGGAAGAAATGCGAATGGCATCTAGCTCTGTGACTCTGTAAGTGTAGATTTAAACATTTCGGGCTAATTTAAGGAGTGCTAACCCGGGTTAAAGTTTAAGTCTGAGACACCCGCGGTTACTTCTTGCTTACTCTTAATTCATCCTACATGTGTTTGTCCAATGAACCACGTTCAGAGAAGGGGGTAATGCCATATAATAGGGCGTATTCTAAGCTGGTGAAACGGCAATCGAAGTGCGATGAAACTGTAGTAAAGTTTCGGACGGAGTTGGTTGTCTTTAAGTAAGAAAAACGTCTCTTAGAAGTATTAAAACTTAACAAAATGTTTACGGGTCAACTTTCCACTAAGGTTAGGCAGAAATCAATATTCATACCGGTGGTATAAGTATGTTTGCGCCATTCCCCTCCAAGTCAGGCTAGCAAGTATACAGCGTGACGGTGGTCCTTTCGGCGCTGCAGAAGTTATCTGGGCTGTGCACAGCCGTTAACCCGGCTGAATCTCGTGACATTCAATGCGATAGAAACCACCGCGCACCTTTTATACCTGGTGCCACTGGTGTTGTGTAACGAATCCCCTTTTTTTGTGCTAAAGTGTACATTGGTCAGACGGGAAGCTGTGCGAACGTGAGAGCGAGAGGGCACTCTTTTTCTCTCTGTTCCTTCCCCGTATGCCAACTTACGGTGCATTGCAGTAGGTGCGGCTGCTTGCCTTCGTTAAATAATGTGATTATCTTGTCGCGTAACAAACATAACACTGCTAGGGAAATCGATCGGGCTTTATTTATTTTAGTACGTTTTATTAAGAACTGTGCCAAATTTGTATGAAAATTATATGGCGCGGAAGGAGTCTTTTATCGGTTATCTTATATCTTCCTTTTTACATTCCCTCACCTGCGTTTAGTTTTCTGGTTGGCTGAGGAAATAAACCTTCAGCTGATAGTCAGCGCTCTGTCTGTGCACTTCTTGTTGCTTGTACTTTGTCAAATTTCCGCTGTTCTCACCCTGTACGATACTCCAAGACGCTGTAAGTAATGTATGAACCGTGCTCGCATAGGACTTTTGTGTCCGGCGAAAATCAACGATAAAGCCGTTGAGCTGAAGGACGCGACCGTTCGAACCTCTTATATGTCTTCCGTGTTATCTCGACCCGCGACCCTGTTTTTTACTTCTGTTTTGTATGGCATGTCTCCTAATACAGTTGGGGGACGTGGAACTTAATCCTGGCCCAGACACTGCTGAGTCTGCAAAACTGGATGCTATCATGCTTTCTCTCTGATCTCTTGGCGAAATCAACTCACGAGTAACAAACTGATAACACGTCGAGATAAATCCGGATTGAAGATGGTGTTTCGCAGATTCAGCAGAAAGTTGATTCGCTGGAAAGTAAGGTTTCTGAACTCTCCAAGACTACCAAGATATACCCGTTCTGAAATCGGACCTCGTTCTTGTTAAGTTTGAACTCGGGACTGTTGCGGAACAACAAAACCTTATTGAAGAACTTGACTGCTACTGTAGATGACCTTAAGCAATAAAGACGAAGCAATGTCATCATTTAGGGAATCGCAGAGGAATTCGCAGCTAGAAGCATCGGTAAGAACGATCGTGTCAAGTAATATTAACCGCACGCTTGGCGTATTTGAACGGATTCACCGTCTAGGGCAATAGCTTCAGAATTTCCATCCTCCAATGATAGTAAATCTATTAAACTTCCGGGACAAGATGGCCACATTAAAAACGCTCCCAGGTTGAAAAAACCTTAACGGGAATGTATGGATAGAAAATGACTATTCTCCGATGATTCGCTGATCTGGCAGCAAGCTTTCGGAATCCGGCATTACGTTTCGAGCGGACAGGTTTTCGTCTACGACAAATTTTACGTAGGCGATAACGTTTTTGTCTACGACTTTCAGAGCGAAAGCGTTATTGAAAAACACGGTGACCGCGGCATGCAGCCTTGACTATCTCTCACGAGGTCAACCGGTATTGCCTCCCGTGCTCACCAACTCTCTTTTTCGTTCAAAACTTTTCGCAGCGTTTTAATAAACAAGACATTTTGCTTAAAAAAATGCGCGCATGAGCAAGTCTCACATTATTTTAGGAAGAGACATTCAGAATAATGACGTTCCTAGCGAACTGCTTCTTGAACCATGTTATTTTGTATACCGTCAAAGATCGCAGTGAACGCAGAGGACGAGACGTTATGATCGCTATTAAAAACTTCGAGCCCTCCGCTGTAGTAAGTCGCCACTAATCTTGAACTTGATTGGGTTGAATTTAAAATATCGCATCTAAAATTTGTGTTGGGTGTCTGTTGCCGCCCCCAGCGATAGGAGAGACTTTTTTGATAAACTTGGTGGCAGCCAGTATTAAGTGTTTTTGATTTATCCTAAAAAAATTATTATCGAAGCAGGCGATTTCAACTTCACCGGTATAAACTGGGTCAATGGATACTGTTGTTGTTATGTGTAATAACCCTTTAGAGTGTCTGGAATTTATGAACCTTCTTTTTGCATTTAGACTTCATCAAATAATTGCTGAACCAACACGTTGCGATTACAATTAAACTTCTTTTTATTACCCATCCTGAACACATCTCTTCCATACATTTTTGTCACAGATCAGTGATCATGCCCTCATAAAAATCACGCTACTATAGGTTTGACTTGAGCTAATTGGTACATATTGAATAGGGTCAGCTGAACCGTTACAAATTAGAAGAATCCAGAGAGGAAAATACATACACGCCGCTGACTATCAACTTGCTTGATTTATTACTTCGTCTTTCTTTTTTTTTCTTTTTCACTACAGCTAGTGATAAAAACCATCCCCCATGTCCGCGCACTGCACCCATTAGGATGTTAAGCGGCTCGTGCCACATCCCAAGTATTGTCTTTCTTTCGCGTGGATCGCGATAGACGGGGTGCTCACTCACATTTGACCACTTTCTTCGATGGCCAGTGTGGAGTCGGCGAAGGATGACTCTCTCCATAAGTTTTCCCGCGCATGAGGTGAGTGATATGGGACGAAAGGTTTTCAATATCATGTGGTTTGCCCGGTTTGGGGATGGAGGGGATCATGGCCGTATTCCACTCGTTTGGGAGTAAGCCAGAGCACCAGGACTCATTCATGAGTGCGAGTAGGTGCTCGTAATCCTGATCTGTGAGGTTGCGCAGCTGCTGCGGTGTAATTCTGTCGGGTCCCGGAGCCGTGTTGACTCGGGTTTCCGCTACTGCTTGTTTGAGTTCGGCGAGTGTGATGTCCTTCGACAAGGAGTGGTCGTCAGATTTGCGCCCGGCGTAGTCGTTGTACTCGAGCTACATGGGAGTGTTGATGTACTTGTCGCGGAGAGCCTGAACAACCTGATCGGGTGCTGTATATTTATCGAGGAGTTTGTGTAGGGAAGTGCGTGCGGCCGTCTTGGATTGAGATTGATTAACTAGACTACGGACGAGACGCCACGCTGAGGCAAGATGCAGGGTATTGTTAAGTCTGTCACAGGTGCTGTACCAGTGCTCTTCCGTAAGAGAGTCCGAGTAGGTGGCTATTTCGTCATTGAGGAGGGAGATGCGTTTGCGTAGGCGGCGGTTGCACTTGTTGCGCTTCCACCTGCGAATGAGGCTATGACGAGCTTCCCACAGATGGAGAAGGTGGGCGTCCACCGCCGGTGCATCGTCTGGTTGTTGTAATTTCTGAGAGTGAAGCTGAGTGCGATGATGAATATGTCGCATTCACATGTGGTAGTCGGCGAAGGGGGAGGAATCATGCGGGTCAGTGTCCTCACGAAATTTTCTCCAGTCAGTGAGCGAGGGGGGGGCGCTTGGATCGTTTGTAGTTGGCTGCGTGAAGGTTGATCTTGATGAGGGTGTGATCACTAGTGAGCGTGTCGTGCGTGTTGGTCCACGCGGAGATCGTCAGATCTTTAAGAAGGGTGAGGTCGGGAGTAGCGTCCCGTTCCACAGAATTACCATGACGGGTAGGTGAGTCGGGATCATTAAGGAGAGAGAGGCGTTCCCTCTGAATTATGGCTAAGAGTTTGTTACCCTTGGGAGTGTTCTTGTTGTAACCACATGCCATGTGGAGCGCATTGAAGTCGCCTGCATAAAGGTGCGTAAAGAGTCGTGTGGGGCGGAGGCGCGCCGTCGATTCAAGGAACTGCACCGACTGCTTCAAGGGGCAGTAGGTATTTGTTACATAGACGCTGTGGGCCTTCCACACTCCCTCATTGGCTACCGGAAACATATCTCGACTCAGGACGCGCTCCTTCAACTCCAGGAGTAAGTATTCTCCACTCCCAGCACAGCTCAATTGAAGGCGATTCTCGCAATCGACCTCCACAAGGCTTTCGATAAGTCCATCACGACAGTGTGCTAGAAGGGCTCCAGGCAACCAATTGCGGCACCAGGCTCTACAATTATTTCCGATGCTTCCTTCGCGGACGCACATACTCCCTCAGTTTAGGTGGAATCACATCCACTACCTTAGACCATCCCCAACGTGGCATTCCACAAGGCTCAGTACTCTCACCTACTCTTTTCAATCTCGCCATGTGCCATATACATCGAGCGCTAGCTCTCATACCAGACATACACTACACTATATACGCCGACGATATCACGCTCTAGATAAATCGGGGCTCAATAGGACACATACAGGATGCACTAGAACATGCCTCCTAACAGACTCCAACAAGCCGCCAACCACATAGGCCTACAATGTGCTCCTACTAAATCGGAACTCCTTCTCGTTCACAATCCGCGCTGAGACCCGCCACAGATTCACCTTGAATAAAACGGTACCTTCATCCCACAGCCTAACAGCATCCGCCTTTTAGGACTCCACATCCAGCGTGATGGCGGTGGCTCAACCACGGTTAATCATCTCCTCAAACAAGGCGAACAGCTTCTGAACATGCTCCGCCGCGTCTCCACTTCTTCTCGCGGACTTAAAGAAAGGAGTGTGATGAGGCTCTGTGACGCCTTACTGATATCCCGCCTCCGCTACCACCTCCCGTACACTAAACTCACACAAAGACAAAAAAATGAAACTGGATGCTCTCATTCGTAAAGGCACCAAGCTCGCCATGGGCGTACCGATCACCACTAGCACCCACCTCCTCCTCGATATGGGCTATCACAATACCGTAGATGAGCTCGTTGCTATCCACAAACGCCGTCAGGAAATCCGCCTGCTTCTCACCCCCAGGGAAGACACAAACTCACTCAACTGGGTCATAACGTCCCATCCTCACCTCCTCCGAAAGAAGCAGCTCTCCCTACCACCACCCGTTCACACCTTGTCATAGCACACTCCCTCGACACATGCACCCGATGCTGAATTTAGCACGACGCACTCAACGTATTGCCTTTTTCACACGTTACACCGCCCGCACTCCTCATCGCACATACCTCTACACAGATTCCAGTACGACTGATACTGGCACGGCCATAGCAGTCACAGATCATCATTCCAGTACAATACACACCGCCGTTCTTCCTCCCATGGACCCATGCTTGGCGGAACTACACGCCATTGCAGCGGCTATCACATATACCTCCGCAGGCTCTTTTACCTCGTCGATTCCCATCATCTTCACCGACTCTATGGCCGCCTGCCGGCGACTCATACACAACTCGCTTCCACTTGCCACCGCAGAACAAATAGAACGCGACCTAATATCACCAGTTGGGGTTGTCTGGATCCCAGGTCATGGGGGCATGCCAGGCAACGAGAAAGCACACCTGCTCGACCGCGAAACGCTTCAACCCGACATTCCCAGATCTGCCCAGACGTTTCCCGTGGCCTTACCTTCCCTCGAGTTATTTTAGACAAACCCGTCGCGTCTTTAATCCCCCTTCACCCTCACCTCACACGCCACGAAGGCACCATCCTCCGCAACGCCCAAAGTGACACTCTTCTCAGCCCAGCCCGCATCCACCTTCTACGAGGTCTACTCCCTGAGGATCCTCCCCCTGCATTCACTGTGGCGACCGCCCAAATATCCATCACATCTTATGGATCTGCCATACCCCTCCCCCGCCCCTCCCTAACCCCACCTCCCTGTCCTTCCCTCCCAACCCCGAGTGGCTGACTACGGCCACCACATTATCAGACCAAGTTTACCTGGCTGCGTACATCCAGTCCTATCTGGAGTACGCCACCAGAGGGGGCCTGGACTGCGGCCCCCTGCTCATATTCTTTGGGCCTAATAAAGTTTCATCTCTCTCTCTCTCGATGGCCAGGGCTCAATTACCTCGCGTGCATATGCGTTCCGGTGTCGCCCTATAATGGTAATGTTGTTAACATTAGGGGTGCACTTGCAGGACCGGCATTGTGCAGAGCGATGACCGGCAAACACACCGCACCATTTTCCCTATGTAGCACCTGCCACGGGAAAGTGGTATGTGGTACACAGCGCCAATTTGGCGCGGGGTATACTGCGTCCTGTGAGCAAATGTGCATTGTTTCTTTTCTTAATTTGTTCTTTGATTAGTTCTGCGGCACATAGAGTACGCCTTGTTTGGTGCGGAGCACACAACCCGAATATCATGCCTCCCGGCAATCTTTTTTAGGTTGCGTGTGAGTCCATGTAGGGTATGACCGCAACGTCTCTTCGATTTGTAGCTTGTGATGAAGCCTCATTTCCTGGATGCTGGCGTTTCAACTTCTGGCAAATGGTTTCAGAAACGGCCACCAGGAGACACTCTGGATAACCTGACACTCACGTACAAGCTTACTCTGGATAACCTGACTCACGTACACGCTTTATCTGGTTTTCAAAACTTGGTTCAAGTTGATGGTGACATGATTTCTTTGGGGTGGAAATAAGAGCAGTTGTAGCAACACTCCTTTTTATGATTTTCGAATGCCCCGAGTTGTATGAAAGAAACCCGTGGCACGAGCGCGGCTCATATCTCCAGCACGCATGGCCTTCTTTGAACTGAAGCTCCAGGTCAAGGAGCCTGATGGATTTTGCAACGGGTAATTCATATCTGAAATCCAATTCGGGCAACATTCTTGGAAGCACTGCATAATGTTTGCTTTGCACCCATCCTCTTCTTCATTCACTTCAGTGTTGCACAGAATAAATACAATCATCCACATATCGGACGATGGCCTGGATCCTGCTATCCTTTAGTTCGCTTTCAATGTTCCTGCCACAAGCTGCCAAATATACATCGCAGAGAAGATGAGCTACCCGGGATCCAATACATACCCCACTTCCCTGTACAAATGTCTGGCTTTCATGTGAAACTACTATAGCGGTCAGGTAACACCTTAACAGTTCCAAAAAGGAATCAACGTTCACTCCGGCCGCATCTTGAAACGGTGAAACTCCTTCTGTCTGTCCCGTAAAATTGGCACGATGCTCGCGTGTGGAATTGAATAATACATGACTTTTACGTCAATAGAAAAGTCAGAGGCAACATCTTTTCCATTTCCCTGTAGAAAAGAAATGAGTTGTTGTAAGTTCTGAATTGTGTAGGGGTTTTTGAACTGTAGTTGGGATAAATGCTTGGCTAAATAGCTCGATATGTGTGCCTGCAAGATTCCCCTTTCTGAATTTATGGCATCAGTTCAAGGACCCCTACAAAATTCAGAACTCATAACTCATTTCTTTTTACAGGAAAATGGAAACAATGTTGCCTCTGGCTTTTCTATTGACGCAAAAGAGGTTTGTAACTGCCCTATTCAACAATCACTCTCTCGGCAAAGGTCTCAGAGACGCAGAAGTCCTCGAAAACAATCTGGGATTACCCAAAGGTGCATTTAGAAGGTTTAATTCCTCTCTCCTTCGGTCATTCGCAGGTGTTAAAATTATCTCATGATCGTTCAATCAAGGCCTATTAGACTGCTTTCAAGGGCGCTTTGCTTAGCACCGCGAATCAGTTTATTCCTAAAAAAATAACTACCTCAGACATATCTCCTCCTTGTTTCTCAGTGAAATAAGAGGAATGCTGAATAAGAAGAAACGTTTATACCGTAAGGCTGTAAATTTAAACAAAGACAACATATGACTTCGATTTCAAGCGTTCTCCAAAGAATGCAAACGTGAAATTCAGCTACCAAAGCAAACATTTTTCAACGATAATCTCAGGAAAGTACTAACTGAAAAACCCAAAAAGTTTTGCTGTATCATCAATTCTATTCCTTGCGGTGCCACCCTCTGTAGTCCGGACCTCCAATATCACTCATTATCATTCGGAGTGACTGACTCTAATTTTAACGCATATTTCGGGGTGACTTCTTTGCACGTGAAACTTTCCCAGTGCCTCCCTTACCTAGTTTTGAATGTCAAACGGACATGCAGGATGCTTACCTCCCTATAGTCGTATTTTGAATGTTATTTATCGCCTTCCCTTAGCCTCTCCTCTTGGCTGTGATGGAACTGACTCCAGACGTTTAAAAATGACGAAAGTTACATCCGCTAAATCTCTGCTCCTTATTTTTGAACAATGTCTAGCCCTTTCTCAACTGCCATCTGATTGGCTAAATGCGAACGTAGTACCCGTCTTCAAATCAGGTAATCCCAATGAGCTAACTAATTTCAGGCCTATCTCACTGACTAGTGTAACATGCAAAATTTTAGAGCACATCGTTTTCAGCAACATAATGTCACATTTGGATTAGTAACAAGCTGTTGTGTCCTAATCAACATGAATTCCGTAAAGCCCTATCTTGCGTTACTCAAATATTCGAACTCACCTACGATCTTCATTGTAACATGCACTCTTTGAACCAAACTGATGCAATATTCATAGACTTTTCAAAAACGTTTGACCGTGTTCCTCATACCAGATTAATATCTAAATTTTTCCATTTAAACGTGAATAATATTCTTGTATCCTGGATTAGGGCTTTCTTGTCTGTGGCGTCCCTCGGGGTTCAGTTCTTGGCCCTCTTCTTTTTCTAGTTTATGTAAACGACATTGCTTCTTCTTTATCTTCCTCCGTAAGACTGCATGCTGGCGACCTTGTGCTCTATCCCAAAGTTTTTTCCATTGAGGATTGCAGAATGTTACAAGAGGGTCTAGGAAAACTAACAACTTGGTGTGACTCTTGGCTCAAACGAATAACCTTGATCAATTTAAAATACTGTTATTTTAAAGATAACAAATAAAGTCTGTTTTTCATATACTACTTTATCTCGCGAGCTCGAACGGGCTGCCACATTTAAGTACTTAAGAATGTACCTCGCTGATGATCTATCATGGAATTGTCACGTTCCCTATATCTGCCCTTAAGCTAACAAAACATCCGGATTTTTAAGAAAGCATCTCTACCTCGTCAACTCATGTCCTTTATCACGTCAGTGGGGACTGAATTAGAATACGCATTTATCATGTGGAACCGTTATCAAATATGCCTCATTAACCAACTCGAGGCTGTCCAGAACCGTGTGGCCCGCTTTATTACTCGCGATTATTCCCGGAATAGCGGTTTTTTTTTTCTTTAAAAGAGTCGATATCTTGCCAAACTCTCAACTCTCGCAGAAGAATTGACCGGCTCCCTTTTATCCACATACTGTGCTATAACCCATGGTCGCCTAGGACATTTCTTTCCCCTGCCCATCATATTTCACCTCGCCTAGATCATCCTTGTAAAGTTGACGCCATTTTTTTAGAACTAACGCCTTCAAATACTTCTACTACGTATTTCTGATTGGAACAGCCTGCCCTCTAGCTTGGTGATAAAAAGTGACCAAACCTTTTTCACGCAGGGGGTTGTTCAGTCGGTTGAATAATGTCTGTATAAAGATGCTTTTTTCTTCGTGTCCTTCCGTTTTTTCCCAATTTTATTATTAAACTTGCGACTTTGATGTAGTCTCCTTGTGTAAAGCCTCTTCTAGGGGCCTTCAAGTTAATAAAACGAAATAAAAATAAAGTCAAAGCCATATTACTCCTTAGTGGTTTCGATCTCGATTGCTTGTAGTCCATAGGTGTATTGCGTTCTGTACGCCCCAACTATTTCCAGTGCTTTTAAATTTCCCTACCAAGGCGAAATTCGGCGCCCGAATCGGAATTCTTCTGCGATAGAACGCACGTTCTCGGCACGATAAAGAAGTATACAGACCATGGCGTCGTGCTTGAGGTAGTTGACGGCTTTGACGACGATCTCGGCGCCGAGCAAGTAGTACCACAGGCTGCCCTGGTAGTAGTCCCCCGTGTTGAGGAACAACACGTTGCCTCCCTTCTTCCGAACTTCGTCCACCTGTTAACAAAGCAACCGCCGAGATAAGGAACCGTAGGGACTTGACAGGTGAGTCTGACTACGGAATAAATTACAACGATAGCTGGTATGGGCTCTAACGTTCAATTGCTGGGCGAATGCTTTTCTTCTTTTTTTTTTAAGTTCACTTTTACTGAAACAAATCGAAAATACTGAAAATCGTAAACCTCAAATAAAAAAAATGAATATATCGTTTACTTTGTATTTGTCCTTAGTACAGACAGCAGGGAGGTTTTAAAATGAAATGACGACGAACCCACCATAAAGCGAAAGGAGGGCAGAAATAGGTGGTTGTTTGTGCTGAATGGCATTTGAATAATAAAAAGTTCAATAAAGGATCATACAAATGCGTGAACCCGCTTAATGAAAGCCCTTACTCCTTTCGTCAGCAATATTCACTCGCTTTTAATAGTCAGAGAAGACTCTAGAATCGAAATGCTTTCCTTGAGATTCGTCTTAGGGCAGCTCTTTAGAGATTAAATAATATCGAATTGTGCGATGTTGGCGTCGAAGCAAACGCTATAGTCGATTTTGAGACGTCGAATCAAGTCGCAACAACGCCGAGCAGTTTTCTGCTGCATACTTACGTGCAAGGGTTGGTGTAGAACACAGAGCGCTTCAGCTCAGAGCCTGCCGCACGAGACGTAGTTTAACGACGATTATAGCTCTTTCCATGATAAGCACGCATTCTGAACTTGACCCTGAAGCTCGAAATTTCGAGGGACTTCAATTGGCTCAAACTTGTCTTCTCTGTCGTTTCTTTCACACTCCCGTGACACTTTAAGACTTCGGGAAATAAGTTTGCGGAATACGTGCGCAGTGTTTTAGGGTTCTAGAATAAATGAAATCGCTTTCAAGAAGTGTCGCATGCCCGACCACTCATGCTTCTTCGGCACGGAACTGGACATCGCGGCACTTCTTGCCTCGAGCCTGAATGCCATGCGAGGGTTGAGTTACGAATATAAGAGAATATGCCTTCTTCTTTCATAAGAAGGCCGATTAAAAAACCTGCTTTCAATATATAATTTTTTATGATGCTACAAAGATGCTTAATCTTCATAACCCAAAAAACGTGACAGTGAACAAATTGTGATTGTTAACCGTAATGCAATAGTGATTTCTTTCTTTCTTTTTTTTTCCTTTTATTCAACGAAGAACCTTTTGCACAGGTTCCTACAGCTTGGCAAATTATCTCCTCGTCAAAATGTAACTACCGTATTTTCCGGGCTATAGTCCGCGAACTATACATGTTTAAAAGTTGCAATTTTAGGCTAGTGTGGAAAATCTACGCGTGCGGACTATACAGGATTCTTGTTTTTTCAATATCCTAGATTATGACGAGACGAGACGAATTGTGTGAATGAAAGAGTATGTTAATGATGATTTATGTATATTATGGGCTTCTGTGTGAGCTGAGAAAGCAGGCAGGTGTCATGGTGTGACGTTTACGAGAAGATTTTCGTGTCGACCCAGCACCGGGTGCGGACTATGCACCGGGTGCCGATTATAGTCCGGAAAATACGGTACAAAAATTGCCCGAGAACGCGATTAAAAAAATAAATGTCCCAAAACAACTCATAAAATACACACCGAAAAGTGAAAACCAAGCTCATGTAACCATCGTTTTTTTTTTTACTTTTTTTATTTGGTGCTAAGTATTTTAGAGTTTTATATTTCCTTATCCACACCGACAACCCTTATTGTCTATGTTTAGGTCAAGAACCCTAAATGCCTTTTTTACAGCTGACTCTATCGGCTGCTTTCATTCTTTGCATAAATCTTTACATCACTCTTGGTGGTAGTAACAGTTATCGGAAGTAAAATTAACAAAATATGATCTTAATTGCACGGCTCTGCTTTCTATCTATGTGTATATTAAAATGCCGTCCAAATTGCGTCATATATTTCTTCGTCTTACTGAACATTAATTTGGTATTTTTGCCAATATGTAAACAATACCCTTGGGTCCCGACACAGCTCTCGTGTTTCACGAACATACGGTACCTACGACAGGTCGTTTTTTTTTTTTCTACATTGTGAACCTTCAGGATGCGCTATCATGCAGAGGAAATATTGCACAACGCGAACATGTAATTAAAATTTCCAACTTATAAAAATTAAAAATCCAAAGTCACTATTTATGACTCGTTTTGTAAGGAACACTACTCATGACTCACTAGCCAGCTGCAAACGGCTGCTACAAAAAGGATCCAAAAACATACGTGTAAAATACGGCGCCCAAGGATATCTGCATGCGTCAACGAAATATAAGCAAGCCTCGACATCGTAAGTTTCAGTGCTAACGAAGGAAAAAGAAATGGTTTCAGGCGCATTCGAAAGTGCTCAAGAGACTGTGTGCCATACTCCTGGTTCCTTACATATTGGGAATACTTATCTCTATAGCGTGGACTTAAATTCAGATTTAGAACCGCTGGGTAACGTATTAAACATATAATCTAAAGTTGTAAGCGCGGCTTACTAACGGAGATTAATTATACTATACTCCGTTTCACTCTCTACTCCGTGCCACTAGCTGTGCGCATGCAGGACGCGCGAAGGAAACGTCAGGCGAGGGGAGAAAGGCTAGGAAGGCCGGGGAGGAGGAGAGAAACCTCCTCTCCTCTCTACGGTTCTTAGTGCTCTCTTTTTCTCTCCTCGCCCTCAATTGCCCTCCTCTCCCATCCCGCCCTCCTAGTGCTCGCCCTTTCTCTCTCCGACTGGCGTGGCCTTCACCTGCACGGCCAACACCGCCTAGAAGACAAGGCTGTAGTGCTGCCATTTTTGCGTCACCAGCGGAGGCCAACGCTGGACACAGATTGGAACCGAGTGCTGCGTCAGGCGTCGAGTCAAGTGTGAGCCGAACGTTGATGCAATCGTCGTGTCCAATTTGTGACCAGTTTCGACCTCCGCCGATGACGACATCTCTATCAGCACTAGGGCACTGTTATCTAAGAGGCATTGTTATCTATCAACACCACTAGTGACACTGCATATACTTGGGAGCGTATCAGAAGCTACAGGAGCGAGCTTCTGGCTTTCAGCTTCCCTGCAAAGCATGCCTGCTAGTGCAGTGCAAGCATCGTTTAGGGAAGGGGTTTCCAAACTCTTGGCTAAGGGGCCGGATGAAGGATCGGTCGCAGTCTTGAGGTCCGACAAAAAAAAAAAGATATTATAATATAGAAAAAAATAAATAAACAATCTCAGATAACCATTTCAACACGAAAAGTACTGTTGTAGTGAGCATTAAAAACAGCACCTTAAAGGGACACTGACACCCCCCAAATTTTTTTTTTCCTTTTTTGTCAGGCGATTTATTATGGTGTCGGAATACTACCCAATTAATATTTTGCTACAGAGTCACGTATATTTTAATAAAGCCAAAATACGCAACCGCTCGAAACCGAAACCGAAACTCCCGCACCGCACAAAGAAGTGGAGAGGAGAGAGTGAGTGGCGGAAGCCACGTGGCTACACCCAACCGTGCGGGGTTGCTTTTTTTTGTTTTCTTTTTCCCGCACGTAGCAGTACGACTTGCGTTCGTTCGCCGTGCGATTTCTTTGCAGTCATGTTTGTTCCGCTCGCTGTCCTGTACTTCAAGATGAGTTTTTTTGTACATTATAGTGTTGGCAATCAATAGTGAGTGCTCGAGTGCCGTGGTGAATTCCCGTGATCGGCTCCGAAAAGAATACTCCCAAGATGTTGCATGAAGAGTTGCCTCACATGTCCTGCATGTGAAGGTGGCATTGTGCGGCAGAGTGCACAAGTTTCCGAAAGATCAACGGGTCGGGATCAATGGCTTGCTGCAATTCCTGTAGAACAGTTACGCGAAGCTCGGAAAGCGGACGCTACCCGATTCATATGCTCCTTGCATTTTGTGGAAAGTGACTACATTGAGTTCGCAGGTGTCAAAAATGAAATCCCATACCATTTAGTTCAGCGACGTATCGTCCACAAAAATTGTTTTTTTTTTCAATGATAATTGTAAAAAGAGAAAGGTAAACATCGAAAAATGCTTGACAAAAAAAAAAGGTACACCCACACCAGGGATCGAACCCGTGCGGACGTCTTTCCACTGAGCTACTGAAGGAACTCTATCATACGTAGTAATGCAGCGGGTAGACTGTATGTCGGAAGTTTTCTGCCAATTTCCCTTCAATACATGCACTCCCGGCTTGAAGTCTGGCAGCACCACGCAGAGGCCACATTCGCACCTCGTAAAGAAACCTGACGCGTGCGTATTCAACTCGAAGTACGCACTTCGTGCTTGACGTTTGAGCGAGCGATGTCTTCAGCCACCAGAAGGGACGACGGCTCGGCGACGTCTTCGTGCAATCGGCTTGGTGGTCGGGCGTGTCGTACGCGATGAATATCAGTTCTTTTGATCGGTTCAAAATTTCTCTTTCGAAGGAAGACAGAATTCGCCGGTACCGTGAACGACAATTCTGAAGTAGAGGTCCAACGCCCGTCGTCCGCTGCCGTCCGCTGGTCCCACGATACGCGAAACCACTCCATGTTGAGAATTATGCAGTGAACGCGCAGAATGCTTCCGGTTGTCTGTGTTACCTTTTTTTTTTTTTTCAATCAACCTATTTGCAGTTTTTGGAAGCCACAAAAAATGGGTTTCATGATTTTTTTTTCTATTTTTTAATATTGACTGAGTGCCTTCAATGACCCACGACTTTGATTAAATTCGGTGGTCGCTTCGAAACCTAAGAAAACGGCCCGTGACCACGGAAAAGAAATGAGCGCGACTCAAACCGGCCAGTTCTCGATCGGCGGCTTTCGGGCGGGAAGAAACCGAATTTCGAGCCGCAAATTGTGTTCTGGGTAGTTGGGCTCTCATATGTCACGTACAACTAAAAACCTCGGCGAGCATAAACCCTGCCAGTGTCCCTTTAAGGTGGATACATACGTATACTTCAATACTATTATTTCAAATTTAGTATTTAGCTATTCATGACTAGAGATCGGGCAAAACTTTTTCCGAAACAAGTTTTGGAAAGTTTCGGAAGAACGGCCGAACTTTGATGTGTTTCGGATAGGTTCGGATAGTTTGAGAGCGTTTCCATAGTGGCCAGATCACATTATTGAGCGTTGCAATTTTTTTTAACAAAACAATCTTATAAACCACGTTAGATAGTAAAAACTTTAAATATAATACCTAAGTTAACAAAATAGGCCCGTTCAGATAAAATCTAAGATACGAAGAAACAAAATAACGAACAACACGACACAAAATGTTTAGATTTTGTCGGTCCAAATGGTTTCAATTTCACAACTTTCATAGTCACGTCGTCATGTGACCAAAACAAAGCGGGCAGGTAGGTGAAATCGATTATCACAAATCGCAACCCTCGTTTTCATCGCATCAACAGCTCGACGATGCGTCTGGTGTTCGTTCCAAGCGCCGGGAACTTTGCGGTTTACGTTGACACAACACAGGTGGCATGTAGAAGTGACTCAGTCGGAACTTCTCCGACACCTGTGATATGCAATCGAGGATATGTGCACGTGCTTCACGAAACCTCCTGTACAACGTTTATTTCTTTTTAAATATGGTAACACCTTTTGGCGGGCTAGTTGGTTCATGATTTGTAGAAATAAATGAACTGCGCAAAGGACGAGGACAGAGGTAGAAACGAGTACGACACACGGAGCGCAGACTTCCAACTGTTTATTTGGCGCAGACACAACAGTATATATAGCATCAGCAATCATTTGCGGCGACATAAGTTTTAAACATGACCATCCAAAAAAGAAAATTCCTTGTCTGATAGTGAAACAGATTGCATGCTTATGCAGTCGTGACCTTTCTTTTTAATGAAGTAGGCTTCTACGAGTTTTCTTTCCGGTGCCTCATTTGCACTTGCGAGAACACGTGTCCTTTGCAAATCAGGATGACAACCGCATTTCAAACAATGTACAGGCAGATGTCCGCCTGCGTTGTTTTTTATCGACAAAAAGTGTTCACGTGCCCTTATGTTAAAACATCGTCCAGTCTCGCCAATGTATACTCGCCCGCAAGAAAGCTGGATTTCATAGATAACACCGGATGCGCATTCCGTGTAGCGCGTGCTGTGCTCCTTTTTGCATTTGTTGATGTTCATCCTTGGCTTCATCATAGGGCACACTTTACTGAGTTTGCAGGGCGCTGAAAAGACGACCGAGAGACCATACCTGGCCGCCACCTTTTTCAGGTTATGGGACAGGCCGTGGTGGTTCGGGATGACATGCACGCGCATTTTTTCTCTTCGCCTCTGCTCATTACTACCAGTTTTCTGCTTCTGTAGCAAGCGCACACATACAGCAGAGACCAAGTGTTGGGGGTACCCTGCGGCAGTAAGGCGGTCGCACTGGTCGCGGAAACTGGACGCCATTTCGTGAACACATGATTTTTCTAATGCTGATGTACAGCTAGACATAATGATGGCTCTTTTAACAAGCTTTGAGTGAGCACTGTCGTAGGGCAAAAGGCCCTTCTTGGTCCTAGGGTGGTATGACCAGCAGATGTGGTTGTCATTAAACGTTATTTTTAGATCTAAAAACCCTAGGACCACCCTAGGACCAAGAAGGGCCTTTTGCCCTACGACAGTGCTCACTCAAAGCTTGTTAAAAGAGCCATCATTATGTCTAGCTGTACATCAGCATTAGAAAAATCATGTGTTCACGAAATGGCGTCCAGTTTCCGCGACCAGTGTGACCGCCTTACTGCCGCAGGGTACCCCCAACACTTGGTCTCTGCTGTATGTGTGCGCTTGCTACAGAAGCAGAAAACTGGTAGTAATGAGCAGAGGCGAAGAGAAAAAATGCGCGTGCATGTCATCCCGTACCACCACGGCCTGTCCCATAACCTGAAAAAGGTGGCGGCCAGGTATGGTCTCTCGGTCGTCTTTTCAGCGCCCTGCAAACTCAGTAAAGTGTGCCCTATGATGAAGCCAAGGATGAACATCAACAAATGCAAAAAGGAGCACAGCACGCGCTACACGGAATGCGCATCCGGTGTTATCTATGAAATCCAGCTTTCTTGCGGGCGAGTATACATTGGCGAGACTGGACGATGTTTTAACATAAGGGCACGTGAACACTTTTTGTCGATAAAAAACAACGCAGGCGGACATCTGCCTGTACATTGTTTGAAATGCGGTTGTCATCCTGATTTGCAAAGGACACGTGTTCTCGCAAGTGCAAATGAGGCAACGGAAAGAAAACTCGTAGAAGCCTACTTCATTAAAAAGAAAGGTCACGACTGCATAAGCATGCAATCTATTTCACTATCAGACAAGGAATTTTCTTTTTTGGATGGTCATGTTTAAAACTTATGTCGCCGCAAACTGATTGCTGATATTATATATACTGTTGTGTCTGCGCCAAATAAACAGTTGGAAGTCTGCGCTCCGTGTGTCGTACTCGTTTCTACCTCTGTCCTCGTCCTTTGCGCAGATCATTTATTTCTATAAATATGGTACCATTTTTATAAGAAATCAACATTGTGGATATAGGTACACTTGGTCCTAAATCCCAACGAACTTGATAACTGTACATTCAACGCGGATACTTATATACGTCCGCTCCAAGGGGACGCACCGAGCGACTACTTTTCACAGCAGCACAGGCTGCAAACAAATGGCGGTGAGACCTTCGCGAAGCTAAAGCTATTAGCACAATTTGGCAAACACAGATTAACGACATTTGCTTCGTTTCCCGTCACTATCTGCTGCAGTGGATATGTAACTTATTCCTAGTTCTTCAGAAAGATACTAATCCATCGCTTACCCAAACGCGTTTAATGCTCGTGCATGACAGTTAGGCGCCTTTCATACTGAGTACTCCGCTGAAGACCACTGGCAGCGTGTTTCCACAGTGGAAATTAAGTCACTGATCAGTCACCCGTGGTTCGCGACCAAAATGTTCGGGAGGCCTACCCACCGCACCCAGAACTCTGACACATAGATACACACAAGCATTGCTTTTTGAGCCCCTACCGTCAGTTTGGCAGTCACTTCGACCACGGATCAAAAATGCGGTCAATGGGTCGACGCGCCCGCAAGTTTCAGCATGGGATCGTAGGATCTATACGAAGATCACCCACACATGGCAGGCGACCTGGT
Source organism: Ixodes persulcatus (assembly GCA_013358835.2). NCBI lineage: Eukaryota > Metazoa > Arthropoda > Arachnida > Ixodida > Ixodidae > Ixodes > Ixodes persulcatus. The sequence goes on from JABSTQ010010228.1 coordinate 156,840, forward strand.
ATGTACTGCTATAGCGCAAAAAATAAACCAGAAAATTATGTAATTTCGGTCTGTATTAAGGTTTGCAGCCTTTAAACATTCGTAACACCCAGAAACACCAAAAGGACTGCATGCTAGCCAGATAGCAACGAAACTGTCGAACCTTCGAAACAACCAAAATTTTGTCCAAAACATTATGGAGTTTCCGAAACAGTCCGAAACCGAACCTCCGGTGTTTCGCCCATGAACTAATTATGACATTACGCAAGAATTTTGACCAAGAAAACTCACCAGGCATAGATCAATGCGCATAAGAAATTCGGCACATTCACCCTGTGCAAAGGTTAATGAAAATAAAACTAATGCTGACAATATGCAATAGTTGTGACAAAGAACACTAAACATGAGAACGCAAAAACATTTTCACATAGTTACTAAGACATGACGCCGGGGACTAAGAATGGTGACGCTGGTAATGACGATGTTCAATTAATATTATAGCGAGAGAAGCCGCGTTCCATTGGAGCATCTCTCGTTCTTTCTGGCATCTTCGTTTGCGCATTTGGAACACGTCGCAAGGCCGTTTCTTTACGTGCACTTGATTTTGCGCAGATAGCAGCGTGTCTGCTCGAAGCGGGCCGCTGGTCGGGCTTCACTCTAAGAGCCGCGGCCAGTTGCGGCCCTGTCAGAAGACTTCCACGGGACTGATCAGGCCCGCGGCGGGGTTTCGAGACTCTTGCCCGCGTGCCAGGGTCTCAAAACCAGGAGTTTGGAGACCCCCGGCTTAGGGCAAAGTGCTCGCGCTTGTAGCTTCGCTTCGTATGCAGATATAGGGAAACAAACTAGTTTTTCAGTTATTATGATGTATAAAAAACTGCTATCCCGCGTTTTCTACGTCAGCTAAGATAAAGCTATTGTATTCATTTATCCGCTATCCGTGCTTCATATCTGAAGAGAAGTCAGTGGGTTCCACATGTGCGGATAAGTCTCGGGGGACATTTTTAGATTCGCCGGAACTCAACATACTTTAGCCGAGCTGAAACCGAGAGAGTTAAAGCGTGAACATTCCAGTAAACAAATATACTTGAAGCAGACATTTTGTTCGGGTATATTCCTTTATTTCTTTTTTTTTTGTTAGAACACTTCTTTTTTTCTTCCTATCGAGGGTATAAATAGCCTGCTACGAACTATTAAGAAATCTAATAGTTCTATTCAAGGTTTTATTGGCAATCAAGCTCAGTATTGCTGGCATATTAAAACAAATTAGTTTAATAATACTATACAGAGCGTTTAATTTTAACTCGAACATTTTTTTTTTTTCTTAGAAGGGGTGAGAATAATAAGAGTGCCGTTCTCAACATGTAGTTATAAGGCTCTACGGACATTAGATGAGGGGATGACCATCATGGTAAGTATGCTAATTAACTAGGCTTAGTGAATTAACTTTATAATTATTGGTTTTAGCGGTCATGTTGCCATTGCAGTATTGACGACAAAACAAATATTAAAGGTCACGTAAAATTTAATGTTTTCTTTTTTATATATATTGATTCAAACATCTTTACGTTCTTGTTTTTACTAGATTGAAAAATTGCGCTCCAAAAACGCGCCGCAAGTTCTGCCCACAATGACGATTAGAAGAGGGACGTAGTCGGTCCAATCATAGTAATAATAATAATAATCTTTATTGTGTTGTGTTCACAAAGAGCACATAGCCTAAATAGTGGTACACAGTTCTTCATTGGAAATGAAAAGCAGAGAACCACATAGATTCAATATTATACACAAATGATCGACTCCAGTGTACGTCAAAAAGTTGTCACGTCACTAAAAATGTCTCTAGCAGATTGGTCAAGTTTGTTAAATTCCAGCTGCATTCTTGTTAAGGGGGACGTATCATGTAAAGTCCGGGAGTAGGAACGGGCTCTGAAACCGACTAGACCGCAAGGGAACATGAAAACAAACAGTACTTAAGAAAAGCGATGAATCAACACTTCCGTTCACAACCTTATGGAAACACAAAATAGTGTAAACGCCTTCTATCAAGCAAGGTGCGCAACCCTAGTTTCTTAACTTTAGTTGCAGTAACACTTGCGCCCGAAATGCCTGCCATAGATTATGCCTGCGAAGCGTCTTTGAACACGCTCAATGGAGCATGACGCAGTGTGGTTGATACAATTCCAAAAATTGAAGCAAACTCCAGCTTTGTACGCACTAAGCAGAAAAACAAACTCACAATGCAATCAGGAGAAGAAAATTGCCTCGTAAAACGAGATATCACCCCTAGATTCCTAAGAGAAGCATTACATAAAGCTGAAACATGATTATTAAAGTTTAAAGATAAATCAACAAAAATTCCAAGATCACGAATGACGGACACTTGGGAAATGACACTGCTGTCCATTGTGTAAGGGAACACAAGTGAATCTCGCTTTCTAGACAGGGACATTATTTTTGTCTTTTGCTCATTAAGCAAAAGATGGGTCATAGAACACCACCTTGAAAATGCCAACGCGTCATCCTGAAGAAGTTTGCACTCTGAGTACGAACGAACACAGCGAAACAGTTTGATATCTTCGGCAAATAGTAATACTTCAGAGTTTTTCACGCTATGAGAGATGTCGTTCACAAAAATCAAGAATAAAAGTGGACCAAGGTTGCTTCCTTGGAGCACTCCAGAAGGCGACAAAAATTTATCAGACATGAGACCTGACACACGAACATAATTTTCACGACATGAGAGATAACTTTTAAACCAATGGAAGTACGTTGGACACAAACCATAACTATCTAGTTTGGTAAGAAAAATATTGCGATCAACCTTATTGAAGGCCTTCGTCATATCAAAATATATTGCATCGACTTGTGCACGGTCACGAACAAATGGAACGGTATAATCTAAAAAAGAGCACAGATTAGATCGAATCGACTTGCCCTTCGAAAATCCGTGTTGCTCGAGGTTTATTTTTAGACTGAACTAACTGTACAGACGTTTGTGTATTACCATCTCAAAAACCTTGGAAAAACTACACAATAATGAAACGGGACGGTAGTTGTTTACAATACTAGGATCGCCTGATTTATGAATCGGAACAACTACGGCGCTTTTTCAGATAGACGGAAATATTTCCGAACGAAGTGATAAATTAAACACGCGTAATAAGACAGGAGACAGAAGCTCCGCACACCCTTTCACAATAAAACTGGGAATGCCATCTGTACCACGAGACAGCTTAGGTTTCATTTTAAAAATGCTTTCCTTAATTTCAAGTTCGTCAAATGGGGTAAAAGAAAGAAAATCTAATGTACCTTGGCACGTCGTGCTGACGTCAGTGACTGCCGCAGACGAAAAACAGAATTTAAAATGCACCGCAAACTTGTTGGCAATTTTACTTGGATCACACGTGTAACCAGAATCTATTATGAGGACCACATTATGATTTCGCTTCTTTTTTGATGGTACATACTTCCAAACGTGTTTTGGCTTCGTGTGCATATCGGTCTCAAGTACAGCTATATGCACTCTTTCGTTTTGTTTAAGAAGCCCTTTTGCCAAAGGACGACACCCACTAAATTTGGCGTACCACTTATGCAGTCCAGATTTTTGAAAAAGACGATGATAATGAAGCTCACGTTGTAAGCAACGCCATGTCGTCAATAAATGTCCCTGGCGGGTACGCAGGCGACACAGGTGACGATTGGACTGAAACGACCACATCTCTCTTCTAGGAGTCATTCTGGGTAGGAATCCGGCGCGCTTCCTGCGCGCGATGTTTATTGATTTTATTCGTTTATTTTAACCCTAAAGGCCCTTTCGGGCATTACATAAGGGGAACACGATACAAAAATTGGTACGACTGAACCAAGCGGCAAATCGATCTAAAAAACATGATAATTTATCAGTATCTACAAATCATTAATTTTTTTTTTTCAAATTTTTTCATTTGGTGTGGCCCCTAATTGAAGCTGGCGTCAATGCTACGATTACAACCTGACCGCTAAATCAAATAATTAAAACAATTAACAGATTTTAGTTCATTAGTCAACTTACCATGACGATTATCCCATCATCCAATGTCCGCCGAGCCTGATAACTACACGGTGAAGATGGCACTCGCCTATCATCCACCCCCTCTTTTTTTAAATCTGTTCGAATTAAAAATTAAACACCCTGTATAACTGCCCTGTACTATTCTCTAGTACCTCGAGTTTCATAAAAATATTATAATTAAAAACATTGTCTTTGACGATTGTATTGAGAGTGTATGAAATACTATTGAAGTACTATTGAAGTAGTAAATACTATTGAAGTAGTGAGCTCGTGCATCATTACTGCGTGGTGCACGTTAAAGACCCCACCCCAGGCTAGCGGTTGTACCGTATTGTCTAAATGTCTCGCCTGCAACTGAGACACCAGACGCCCATTGGGGCTGGCTAACTCCTGGCTATGCGCAAAACACCATTATTTATCCTCTAACATATTCCTTTGCCGCCTTGACTCTCAACCCCAGGAATGCTGGCTTCAGTGAAAAGTTACAAATGAGCCAAAATATAACAGATATTACGAAATGGGGAACACAAACTTTGCCACGTCTTGCTCACAATTCTACAAATAATTGCAACGTGACACGCGAAATGAAGCACTTCGATTCATTTAGGTCGCCTTCAAAACCACGGCATGTTAGACGTTTCTAACTCTGGAAATTTCGCATTTTAATTATCATAATTTTGAAAAACTATGTAACAACTAAACACGTTGAGCTTAGTGCACGCTAATGTATTACCCGTGCAGCCGGTTAGCACGCGTGCCGTTGCTCTGCGCCTTTTGCGCCCTTCGGATTGAACATTAAGTGTGAACTTGCGTGGACAAGCTGATATATTACGATAATCCGGTTGCTCGGATAAAACACGTCACGCTTAAATAGCATTAGCTAAGCAACTGTGGAAACAGATAACGTTTTCCTTAATGGCTTACGTTCAAATTGCTCGTGTCTTTGAGCACTTTGCTTTGAAGTTGGATGGCGAGACAACCCAAAAAATATTGAGCGTCTATGTGGTGCCATTGGCCGATGATACCGGCCGCCGCAGCGAGTAACAATATTTATTTATCTATTTATTTATTTATTTGTCTATAGTGCCAGCATTGTTATATAAACGCCATGGCAAAAAATGCAAAAAACAAAAATGAAAAAAAAAACATTTCAATGCTATACAGGCAAACTAACTGACAAAAAAATTATAAGTAGCGCGTCTTTAAAAATGGTCAGTGATTCTGAATTGAGATTGAGAACACTATTGGGAAAATTAGACCATTCGCATTTTGTGTTAGCGAAGAAGGACGATTTAAACAGTGGGGATCTACGCAATGAATCGATGATTGTTTTTTGTGTTTATTTCTTGTAGCTTCGTTGATTGCTCAATAATCGTTCAGGCACAGTTGCAGATTACCATGAACAATATCACGAAGAAACTTAAGTAACCTATTTTTCGTCGTGTCGTTAGATCACGCACTCCTGGCAGGAGATATAATTCGGATATTGAATACATAAAAGTGTAGCGATTGTGCGCAAACCGTAAGGCCTTCTCCTTTTTTCTGCGCAGCTTCGAGCTCGGGGGTGGACGCTAAAAACATGCGCATCCGCATGCGCGGGGAGCGGACGCTGAACACTCCGATGATGATGAGCTTATATACAGCCGATGGCATCAGATACAGCGCCATCCAAATACAGCGGTTACTTTCCTGCCAAGCACATGAGAGACTCAGTCTCTGCTACTCAGCAAAATAGCTTGGCAAATGACGACGCTGATATTATGTATAGACCTAAAAAAGAGAGTCTCCGTTGTGACACGGAGCTATAGTGAAACGTCGTGCTCAGTGCCACGGCGCAGATAGCTTCTTAGGATCTAATTATATTTTCAGCTGCGGCATTCGCCCGGCTCTTTCTGTGGAAAGCGGCGATGAACTCTCCCAAGTGGTGTGCGGGAAAGCAGACGATCCTAGAGTCTCTGAGTGTACCGGCTAGCCCTGCGCCATGAAACACCTAGCGGTGCGTAGCAATACATTACGGCTAGCTGGTAGTATTTTGGTCATGTAGTTAAACAAGTTATATGAAATTATACGACGATTTCATATTCCTAAAATATCTAAAACTTTAAAACTTGAGTAGGATTTTTGATTTTATTTTTTCGATCTATTACGCAGCTTGAGCACAAGTCATAAAGACGACACTTCTATGACAAACACCACCGAGGTTGCAGCTTTTGACTATTCTTCTGAATCTGCGCACTAGTGCGTGTCGTCAGGATTTTTGACAGCTCACCTACACTAAACGTGAGAGGGCTCTAAAGAAAATTCGATTACAATTTATGTACGCGTATTTAGCGAAGGAAGGTATTTTTATCCGATGGTAACTGTAATACGAGGGTTGTCCGTAAAATAAGGTTCCCAAGGAGCTGCAGTCGCGAGGAACGCTGTTAAGCGGGATCCGGCGACACCGACGCGTAGCTTGGTTCCCCATCTCCAAGTCCCCGCCCCGGCGAGCTGTCTGCGACGCTCAGTCTTGGCTTGGCAGCCGTTAGAGATGGAACTCCCACTCGCTTTTCCCGCCAGGTGCGAATTACACTCTGTGATTTGTTTTTTGTGTACGAAAAAAAAAAAAAAAAAAACTCGGCGCCGGTGGATATTCATTTCCAACTGTGTGACGTCTACAGAGAAAAGTGTATGAGCGTACAACACGTGCGCAAATGGTGCAGAGAATTCAGACGGACGTACAGACGTCCATGACGAACAGCGTTCTGGACGGCCATCTGTTTCGGATGAAACGATTGCGAAACTGGAAAAAACAATGCTGAAATATCGAAGGGTGATCGTTCGGGAGCTCTGCGAGATGACCCCTGATGTCAGCAAGACCTGCATTGACAAACTTTTGACAGACCATTTAGTGTATGCCAAGGTTTGTGCAAGGTGGGTCCCGAGAATGCTTACGGAAAACCACAAACGGCAACGTGTTGAAGCGGCCCGCGAATTTCTTCAGGCCCACGAAACTAATGACGAGGAATTCTTGGACTCTATTGTCACTGGGGACGAGACCTAGGTCCGCTACACGACACTGAAAACGAAACAACAATCCCGTCAATGAAAACATCCAGAGTCGCCGAAGCCGCGGAAGTTCAAACAAACACGGTATGCCGGCAAAGTGATGGCGAGCGTTTTTTGGAAGAGAAAGGTGTTATTGTGGTGCGAATTTATGCCTGCCGGTACAACAATCAATGCGGACCGCTACTGTGAGACGTTGAAGAACCTTCGCCACGCGATTCGAAACAAGAGTAGAGGCATGCTCACGAAGGGAGTGCGTTTCCATCAGGACAATGCTGTCCGCGCATCACCCGTGTAACAAACGATCTCATCAACAAATTTGGATGGGATACTGTCACACACCCACCCTACAGCCCAGACACAGCCCCAAGTGTCTATCATCTCTTTCCTGAATTGAAGAAACAGTTGGGTGGGACGCATTTCAAAACCGGAGAGGATCTGAAAGAAGAGGTTTTAAGCTACCTTCACGGCTTGGCGGGAGAGTTCTAGGATTCAGGCATAAAGAAGATGGTACACCTCACGCAAAAGTGCATTGGTCTCAACGGCGATTATTTTGAAAAATAAGGCAGAGTCTAAGCTTTCCAAAAATGTAATATTCAATGCCAATAAACATGTTTTTATTGTGAAAAATTATTGGGAACCTTATTTTACGGACAACCCTCGTAGTTAGTCCTTTCTCTTGGCAGCATGTGAACAAACACTTAGCTGCCCGAACGTACAGACTCAATAAATTAAAGAGGCCCTTTACTCTAAGAAAACATTTTTCAAGTCCCTAGGTACGGCAAAATGGTGGGTTGGGCAAGCGGATTCGTTGTACGGTAGAAAAGCGCCAAAAAATGTTGAAAGAGCAAAGAAGACGGCAACACAAGGCGCACTCGCAACTGAATTTTTATTTAAAAAAACACCGTCTTAAATACACTTTAAAACACCCCACGCCATTTTGCACGTGCCCGCTCTTAATCTAAAAATAAACGCTATTTATCTTTCAGGGTGAATGGAGGTTCACTGATACACTTAGCTGCACCCTTTGTTTTTACAACGTACGCTTCATGTATTTCCCTGGTAGTCTTTTTGCTGTAACGCCCCAGGATAGCAACGTCATTGAACGCTGGTGTAGGCACAGATCGGCTGCAATGCACAGCCAAATGCCCAGACGGAGACTGTTTTAAGGAGGCAGCGTGCTCTCTCGTGCGATCCTTCACACAACGCCCTGTTTGGCCTACGTGAGAGCCACCGCAGATACGCGCTATGGAATAAACAACACCGCCTTGACATTCCACTAACTTGCCCCCCCCCCCCCCCCCTAATGTGTTTTCCTGCATTCTTCACTCTCCCCCTCGGGATCATTGATTTTCTTTTTCTATAACGCAGAGAGCTTCTATTTCGAGACGTCGACCACAAAAAAGATACTTCTGTTTTGGAATCACACAAATGGCTCTCAAAGCGTAAATATTTATTCGCTACAATATTTCTTTTCTTTAAAAAAGAGTTGCTTCGGTGATATACGTGTTATATAAAGACATTACAAAATATTCTTCACGAATTGCGTGTCCTTTAAAATAAAACGGAGCAATTTTCTGTACTTTATCAAAAATAGTGTTTTCTTTGTAAAGAAGACCAAAAAAATGAATTACCAGGCACCATTATATTTTATTTGTGCCGTTAGATATCTCAAAGACTACGCTTTGTATAGAAATATAATTTCGAGCAAGAGGGATTTTATGACGTGACCATCCTAACCTCCGATGTTTTAGTGTCAGGCCAATTCTTGAGTGGATATTCCTGGAAAGGGCTGTTGGTTGTAATGTTGATTAACTCAACCTATCACGCCCTGTACAACTGTATCTTTCTCAGATGTATAATATGTTCTCCTCGTCTTAGGTCATTTGCCTTGCCTAGATTTTAAGATTATTGAATGTCTGGCGAAATATTCCGCTTGATATTTGAGCCGAAAAGCGGCTGTTTAAAAAGACATCTCCTGACAACATTGCCGCGTGCTTGTTAAGCAATTTGTTTGCCTTTTGGGGGGCCGACAAAATGTAAATATATCTCAATGTTGTTGTTTTTATATAATACAGTGATTAACACTGCTAAACGGTATAAACTCAACACAAAGCTCTCAAGATTAGGGGTGCACAATTCCAGGTGGCTTAATAGAGCGGTCCGCATTAAATAACGCGTTTTGTTCGTAATATAAACCTTTGTACAAAATACAATACTCATTTAGGTCTCTATTAGTCGTGTAAAATCTTAACTATGCAGACACTAGACAGTTGTTTATTGATTTAGGCGTCGGTACATGACAAACACGATCATCCAAGCTTCTCTCCTATTTGAACGCATATGTCCCGCTCGAAAGTTACCACCTCGTACCAGCCCAAGACGGAAAAGGTCAATAAGGCAGTTTTGTTTTCCGAGTGAGGTTAGGAGACTCGAGTGGTCCCTCCTCAGGACCACTTTCCCGACATTCTGTCGACCGAGTGGGACGTGCTGTTCAGGGCTTTTTAATGCAGTCTTGCTTTCTTCCCGCAGCTAACTCAGGTCTGCTGTCGTCTGGAGCGTGCACTCGAACAGCTAGTTGACCACCTGTCAATCACTTGGCTCGCCCTCGAACTTCGCATGCTCACACGCGTCGTGCGCTGACACGCCACGATTCACGACGGCCCTTGGCTGCAGCGAGTTAGTATACATGCACACCATCCGTGTCGTCGTAAAAAAAAAAAGAGACAGATAAAATGATTTTGCGACATTTCCCCCCCCAAAAAAACACCGGAAGCTCGCCAAGTGACGGTTAGATTAAAAATTAAAATTACAGCAAAATTGTTTCTTGTTGTGGAATTTTTAAGCTGTTTTGTCTTGTCTCGCCCTTTCTACGTTTGTTTCCGTAAATTCAAGCTCCCTTATCACCCCTATGTACCAACTAAATCAACCAAAGCCCACAACCAAATTCGAATATAGGAATATTTCGGTTCTCCTATTGTTGGTGACAGCCTGTGAAGAGTCATCCTCCTCCCACCTCTTTCAACCTTTGCAGAGCGAACGTTAGAAAGGAGGTCCTCTCCAGCCTTCATTCTGCTCAAGTGGGGAGAGGTGGGAGGAGTTTTTCCCCAATTCTTTTTTCACCTTTTAACCTCGAAAAAAAATGTTTTTCGTTTTGTCTTGTTTTCTCTTTTTCTGTTTTTTTTTTTTTTTTTTTTGTAAACACGAAATTATTCTTATTGCGTTTGAGTGCGCCAAAAAAAAAAAAAAAAGAACGACCATCATAGTTACTTCTGAGGCACTTAAATATAAAGACAAAACTAAATAAAGAAAGAAGGGAGAAGAAATCTTCGTGTGCGGACGTTCGCTTTTTTTTTTTTTGTTGTTGTAGTGGGATATTTGCTTTCCTTTAAATGGTTTCCTCGAGTGCAGGTCTCTGGGAGACGCCATTCGATCCGTTCAATTCGAAGAGGTCATCTGGGGCGCGCTTGGTCATCTTTCTCGACGTGATTAACAACAGCGCAGAAAGGACAGGACAAGAAAGGGAGACACATCGAAAACACACAAGTGCTGAGGGATGCGCACACATAGCGCCTGGAATAGAGACACGTAGAACACACAGCGCGTGTGTGCATTATGTGTCTCTCTTCCTTGTCCTGCACCTTGCGGGCTGTTTTTCTTCGCGTCTCAATACCAGCTGACCAAACTCACTACACTGCTCTCTCGACGTCCGACGTAATCTCAGCAAGAGCGTTTCAGTAGTGAAATAAACCTGCTCCCACCTCATACCGGCACTGCATGCTATTTCTGCCAACTCTTCCGCAATTTACGTTCGGCTCCACTTCATCGATTTGCTTATCTTTTGTCCACCGCAACAAAGCCGACCCACCACAACAAGCCCGATATCCAGGTTACTTCGGAACACATCGGAAACGATGGAACTTGGGGGCTGGTTATATGTTCAGCGCTAACTGTAGTTTTACTTTTCCGGTTCCGTTTCGAACCGTTTATTTTTCTCTCATTCGGATGTAACTCTGCATTTTTACCGTCAACTTATTCGTCGTGAAGTGTATACTATGTCTGTACGGATGATTTCTGTTCTCTGTTCCGAATCTACGCCAAATGACGGTCATTTTTTTTTTTTTTTAATGTGATCATACTACAAAAGCATATCATTTGGGAAAAAAATGCTCTGGTATTATCTGAAAGCACCTTTTGGATGAATGAACGCGTGAAAACCTGAGAAAGGGAGCTGTCTAGCCTGTCGTGGAGGGGCAACGAAGTCTACCACTGAAAGCCAGCTTATGCCATCTCAAGTCAAGCTAAGCTCGTTCGTGTAGCAACTCTCGGCTGTCAATCAAAAACTCGACCTTCTACTTTCGTGGAAAGATAATTTTGGTGCTCTGCAGGAACTACACCCAACCATCGATACGCTTTTATCACTGAAGGAGACATTTGAGACTATGCGGCTCACCATCAGTGAGATGAAGACTTCAATTCTTCATTTCAAATGATTCGTTAGGGTTGTCAGCAAATACCCAAGACAAAATTATCGAAGAACTTCAATGTGAAACGATCACATTGCGATCTATCGTAGCAGAGCAGACATGTGAAATCCGACAGCTCAAATGAAACCACAATAAGTCAGACTAAGCAAACTGTCTCTCTAACTTAAAGAAACACGGAATACCAGTTTCGCCTCAGGAAGACATCATGAGTAAAGACAAACCTAGCAGGATAAGTGCGCTTGGAGGCCTTTGAACCCGCATATGTCATGGCGGCTTATCGACTGCCGGCAAAAACTGGTGCAGTCCCTCCCATCCTTATTCTGTTCTCCATAGTCTCCCAAAAAGAACGCTGGGTGGCTTGCCGTGGACGCCTCGGTTCCATTCGTCAGGACGATTCTCAACCTAGGATATACTTTACTCGTACCTTAACAGAAGCCAACAGCAGGTTTTTTGATGGCGCGAACTAGTGGAAATGAAAAGGGTTTCAATTGTGTATAAGTCCGCCGCAAAAAAAATTTTGCAAAAAAAAAAATTTAGGGTTTTTCGCTTCTTCGCATCGTGAACACTGGTACACTAGAGCAAATCACTGAGGCTTGTATGCACTGTTTTTTTAAATCATCTAAAGACACTTTTAAGACAAGGGCATGCAATTCTTTCACTTTATTATATGTTAATATCCGGAGCATTCGAAAGCACTGGATAGAATTTCAGCTAGTCATTGACTCTGTGTGTCCAATCGCCTATGTGTTAGTGCCGCTGAAATTAATAATCATAACAACGATGTAGGCCAATTTTTGTTTGTCGGTGTTTAATAGTCATTTTTATACACCTGTCAAAAAGCGCGGTGGTGATCTTGCGGTATTTATAAAGGCCGGATTGTTTTATTTTCCGGAGATAAAGTTAACGTTCCGATCATCTGAGAATATACTAACTTCAGTCTATCACTTGCGCTTCCTAGTTTCCTATAGACCCCCTTCTGAAAATATTTATGATTTTCTTTCCGACATGCAACACTGTATTCAAACTTTGCCCGATAATTCGATCCTCCGTCTTGTAGGTGATTTTAACATTGACTTAATGAAACCTTCAAGATCACTGGTTTGTATATATCTAACTCTTTTGCAGATGACAGAATAGAACCTACAATTCTCAGCCCCACAAGGGAAGACATTCTAAGAGAGAGATTTTTAATATCATCGATTGCCATATCAATTTAAGATCTTCGGTATTAACAAGGGCAGCAGTCATCTCACACAATGTATCGGACACTTACTTTATAGGATATCATTTGGAATTCCGCAGAGATGCATTATTACCACTTTCCAAGAAAAAGCACCGGGTTAAAATTGTTGATGTTCATCAATTTGAACGCTGGCATTCATTTAACCAATCCGTGTCCCAATTTTATATTGCCTCACAACAATTACTATACTGAAGCAACAAAATACTGGCTGCTACAAAATAAGAAATTGCCTGCAAGCGATGCCGTCGCTCGCCACATTACTCCGGCGTAAAAGCAGAATTCAGAACCGTCCGGGACTGGGTCAGCGGGATAATTCGCTCGGCTCAACGGCTGTACTCCCGAAAGCAGTTCTCGGAGCGTAGATCCAACTTGGTTAAAACTTGGTTGTTAATCAACGAGTTACACGGAGTTTCCGTCCCCGCGTGTACAAACTTTCGACGGCGCCATGGGGCCTAAGTCGCTGGCTACGGTCGGTAGTTTCAACGATGCATTTGCCTCGTTGTCAGGAAGATCCCGACAAAGCGCCACATCGTCTCTTTCTCCCTCAAATGACAATTCACGCCCTGTAATCAATATTATTAGGCTTCAAACCAATTACCGATATACAATGGAATCTGACTTAGCGATATTCATACAAATATTAGGTACATACAAGACACGTTTTTAATCATGTTCAACACAATAATTTAGTCAAGATCTATACCAATCAAATCAAAAACTGGCATTGTTAAAAATCTCTTCAAGAGAGGCCATCGTGGCTAGATAGAAAGCTATCGGCCGATATCTGTTCCAGATGCTTGCTAAAATATTGGAAAATGTTATTTTCATTCTCTGCCTTCTTTTGTAGACGAATATAGCAATATCTTCCGCCCAATACGGATTCGTGCCAGTACGGATTCACCGCCGAGAATAGGGGTTCATAAGGAATCGAGTAGAACAATTTTTCGACGTCGATGAAAAACCCACCGCGCATACACTGCCCCCCTCCCTCAAAAATTCAATAACGCATTCTGAATTCCGCACAATGTACAGGTCATGCACCTCAAGCGCGCACAAATGTTTGCGCAGAAAATTTCCCATGTGAAACTGCCAAGCGCCTCTTTCCGTAACAATGGCCCTGAGGGGAATTTCAAGCTTATGTTGTTGTTTTTTGCAGTAAAATTATCTTTTTTACTGCTAAAACGCATAAGCTTGAAATTCCCGTCAGGACCATTGTTACGGAAAAAGGCGCTTGGCAGCTTCACATGGGAAATATTCTGCGCAAACATTTGTGCGCGCTTGAGGTGCATGACCCGTTCATTGTGCGGAATTCAGAATGCGTCATTGAATTTTTGAGGGAGGGGGGCAGTGTGTGCGCGGTGGGTTTTTCATCGACGTCGAAAAATTGTTCTACTCGATTCCTTATGAACCCCTATTCTCGGCGGTGAGACAATGCATAGACGAGAACGGAGTTGTCGCGTTCCAGAATTCTTCGGGCATCAATGTTGATAGCTGTCTTGAGCTCCTGGGTTTTTACTTAAAACATACGTTTGTATCTTTCGAAGGAAGCTTTTATGTGCAAAGCAAAGGCATTTGCATCGGGTCCAATGTTGCACCAGTTTTGTTGTAACATTTCTTTAAGCATCTGTGGAAAAAACATTGCATTGAAAATTTCGAACGATGACAATGTTAAGACCTAGATACGTTGACGATTTCCTCATCGTCAGCCGCTCGGTGGGGCCCCATAGCAGAGAAGTATCTCAGTTGCTAGAAGTGCTTATATTGTGTTGCTCCGGGTTGCCATTTACGCATGAATTACCAAAAGAAACTATACACTGCAATTCTGGGACCTCGAGCTATCGTTTTTGGGGGACCATGTTTGTTAAAAGTATGCGCCTCAAACAAAGAAAGGCATCCTTCCTTTTGATTCCGCCCATTCGAATGTTCTGAAAAGGGGCATAGCCAGTTTGTGCCTGGGGGCTTCCCTCAGAAAGTCATGTTGGAACAGTGCGCAAGGCAGCTTTGAGGGGCAGATAGAGCACCTGCAGAAGACTTGTTTTTCGCTGAGATCTTTGGGTGAGGTGGCAGAAAGCTTAATAAAAAAAATTTAAGTTAATCAGAAATCAAACAGCGATAGACCGGCTTCGGGGCCTGTTGTCATTCCATATATGCGCAATGTCACGCACAATCTAAAAAAATGTAGCCCAGCGCGACAATGTTCTGGTAGTTTTTTCAGCGCCCAATAAGATGGCGCGACTGTGTCGCCCGATAAATTCTTCACAGCCGTCTTCAGATCCGTGCACTACAAAACACCGAAATAAGTATGCCGAATGCGCCACTGGCGTCTTCTATGAAATCCCCATGACGTGTGGGATGATATACGTGGGCCAGACGGGCAGGTGCGTTAATGATCGCGCCCACGAGCACGCTGCCTCTACAAGAACGACGCCTTCGGGGCATCTTGCAATTCATTGTAACAGATGCTCGTGCACCCCGGCCTTCGATGACACTAAGATTTTGGCTAGATATAAAGATAAAGTGTCGCGATAATTACGTGAGGCATTTGAAATTAGGACCAGAGAGAAGAAATATATAAGTAATACGTCCCTATCTTTATCTACAGATGGGTTTGAATGTTTGAAACGTGGAATGAATAGATAAGGTTAACAAGGTTTTTGTGGCTATATTAACCTGTCAATTTCAAAAAAATTCAGTTAAGAGTGCGCCTTGTCCTGTTTCCCTTCGTTTGTGTCCCTGTGTTTTTTGTTGTTGTTTTTTTCGCTGTTTTTTGTTTGTAATGAACCGACTGGCCCAGAACTCAACTCTATTGCAGCTAATATAGGTGGCATAAAGCTCCCTGAAGTTTGCACCCTACTAACACCCCAATAACAACAGGTGTTAACCCACTGAACACACCCTTTATAACCAAGGGTGCAGTGCCAGCCACAACACCCATGAAAGGGGGGGAATATTATTTCAAACCACCCTCTGTGGAGGTTGTAAACAGGTGCGTTATAGACAAGCAAATGCCCCCTTAAGGGTGCAATTTCTTTACAGAGTAGAGTACTTGGAAGCGTCCATCGAAGCACTGCGCAACCACGAGCTGGTACGCAAAGTGTTTGTGCGCTACAACGCCGCCCTTCCCCCAAGCGGATCCGTCGAGAGGGTCTTCAGGGTCGCAGCAGATATCTTCATCAGGAAACGTGGTAAGATGACTGACGAGAACTTCAAGCGACATCTGCTGTTGAAGCTTAACAAAGTGGGAATGACAAAAATACAAAATGTCACCACTTTGAAATGCATTTTTGATTTCGTAATAAAAAATTTAAAAATTAACGTGAAAAATAATTTATTACATTTTGATAAAATCACGTTTATGATGCACTAATTGATTACTGCAATCAGTTACATATTTTTCAATAAGGTAATTTTATTTGTAAGCGGTGACTTGTTTTTTCAGTAACGTTTACAAGACTGCGCGTGGTACGGGCGCTCTGATTGGCGGCCGAAACGTCAGCGCCCCCTCACCCTCCTTCGAGTTGTTTTCTACAAAATCAACAGCGAGAAGAGGGAGCGCAGCCTTTATGTAGACTCTAATTGTTCCCGCGCTAACTGTTCTGAGTTCTGACCGCCAGTCCGGGAGGGAACAGGGGATGCAGCGGAAAACGCGCGCCATCTTGTATAAGAAAGGCGTTGTCTGCAGGGCTGCGATGGGTGAGACATGGTTCGCGTTGATGGGCTCGGAATAGGAATTTTGATTGGATGCTCGTGATTACAGTTTGACCGAGAATCCCGTGCGTTCGAAAAAAATAAGCCAGGGTCGCGAAACTCATCTCCGCTGCCGCGCCTGACACGACAGTGAGAGGTCTCTCTTGGACAAGCCAGGCCTAGCAGCCGAGGTGCTGGGCTGGCTGTTTCCCCCTGCCCCGCAAGTGGCCGGACACTCATAGTTCGTGTGCGTGGTGCTGCTGCCTCTTTCGCAGCAGCAGTCAGAGTCCAAGCAGATGTTCAGCTTAGGCACCCGGTTGCATGGGCAAAGCCATCCGCGCGGAGCCGAACAAGCAGCGCTGAACTTGTCCAGAGAAAACGGCGTGGGGCGAGGACGAGGATGTGGCAATCCGGCTGACCTAGATCGTAGGCCCGGGGTCGGAGGTGGTCGCAGGGCCAGCTGCCTACAGACTGCCAAGTCCTCCAGCCTTTTTGGCACTTGCTTTCGGGAGAACCTGGCAGACGTCCTTTTCGAGAATTGGAGGCAGCGGGATGGGTTGTGTGTATACAACTTTACCACGCTTCATCTCAAGCGTTGTCGAGTGTGATTCAAAGGGTGGATTTCTGATTGCGCAATGCGGCGCCTGCATTTCTGTTTGTTGTTTTATCGTAAGTACACCGTCAAGTTGTATTCACGAATCACGTTCCTTCGTGTGTTGCGTCATCAAAATCCGTGCGATGTGTCGCGTCTCGAGGCCACTTTTCACTCTCAGAAATTGGGGTGTAAGGGGTACACCCCTTGTCACATATGTAACACCCCAAAACAGCAATTCGACGTTCAGTCCACCGACGTCAAAGGACGGTACCAATTTTCACGAGCGGCTTGATAGTCGAGCGCTACAACTTATTAAAATATCTAATGTACGTATTAAAGGCTAGAGTAAGACAATCAGGGTTTTTTAGCCCTGCTGGAAAACCTCAGTGTTTTCTTTGTTTGTTTTTGTAGTCTTTGATACGCACATTATCTGTTGTGGGTTTCCCCGCTGGGTACCACTTAGAAAAACAAAGAAGGTTCTTTTAGTCCGGATAAAGAGGTGTTTATTGGCGATATTTGTACTATTGCAATGTCGTGTATTAGAGTCGTGATCGTCCAAGACGGCGTACTGCATCTTTTTTTCATCCACTGTACCCTGCAAGCCTATCAAGAAAAAAAAATAATAAAGCTTTAGGCTATAGACAACTGTCTGTCTATATTCGGTTACGGCATTGAGTAGCAGTGCGTCTCCTTTTTAGAGGGGCCGCTGAAACAGCTGACGGCCGCGTATAGAAGCGGTCGCCGTGCTGACGACCCGCTGCGCTTGTTGTAGTGGTTGCAGGTGTGTGTACGCGCGGCGCAGAACGGTCGTTCCGGTCGCAACAAACGCAGTCGTAGGTACGCGCTCGTTGCACATGT
This sequence comes from Ixodes persulcatus, assembly GCA_013358835.2. NCBI lineage: Eukaryota > Metazoa > Arthropoda > Arachnida > Ixodida > Ixodidae > Ixodes > Ixodes persulcatus. The sequence continues at coordinate 174,785 of JABSTQ010010228.1, forward strand.
CTGAACCAGCCTTTCCCCCGTCCTCCCGAGGCGAAAGGCAACGTGGCGACATCGTTTGACATCACGTACCAGAGGTAACGCTGCGATGTCAAACGTTGGTTCGGTTACGACTTGCCCCAACCGCAAATCGAAGAATGCCCGAAAAGGTCTGCGTTTCGCCGTCCTCGGAACCCGAACATGACTCCGAAGCGCTGCTATCGTCCACATCGCACGTCGAAGTGGCGTCATAGGAAATCATCCCCAGGTCGGCTGTCCGCCGAAGAATTTCAACCTCTAACGGCGTCAGGTCCTCGAGCGTAGAGAACTCCGCCATGATCGAAGCTCGAATTGCTCGAATGACAAAGAGGTTCGGCCGATGCGGCTACCGCGGCTACCTCGGGATCACTGCGCGACGGAACGTCGTCCAACGCCATTGGCCCGAGATCCTTTTGATAAGCGTGCGAGGACCAATGAGAGTGGTTTCGTTTTCGGGTGGATCCGAGGTTTGGCGGCCTTCAATTACATTTTTATTAAAGAAATAATAACCGTATGACTATATTTTTTGGTTTTTAGGGATACTTAGGGGGTCTAAATTCAGCTGTCATCATCAAAACACGAACTCAAAAACCACTTGAGTGCCCCTTTAACGTCGCCTAGGTTGGCCTAGTTAATGACACTGGCACTGGCAGGCCCGTTGGATTAGGGCCGTCTTATATAGCCTGCGGGAATGGACGCGCCCGGGGTGGGTCGGATGTAGGTTGGCTCCCCGGAGGGGCGGACGCGTCCAAGTCATTATCCCGAGGGGTGTGCCTTCGGCAAATCACCTGAGAAGGGCGAGGGAAAGCCGTCCACCAGGGAATACGGCTTCGCCCTCGCGTCCGGGACGCGCCCCCACATGGCGAAGCCCCACGGCCTGCCTGAGCTAGGCCTAGATAGGAATGCGGGGAACACGTGGTTCCCACACTATCTAGTACGTTATATCCAACAGCTATCAAGCCGCTCACAAACGTTGGTATCGCGAGCTCGACGTCAGTGGACTGAACGTCGAAATGTAGTTTTGGGTTGTTACATATGGAACATGAGGAGTACCCGTGTACACCCCCTATTTCTGAGAGTGTTGGAAATAGTATTGGTTTCTTAGTTTTGCATACTGGTTGCAATGGTCGTTACAAATAAAGTTTGCCATTGTTCATTCCTAAGAGGCATCTTCGGCATTCCCGATATCATCAGAAGTGGATAATTCCAATGGGTAGCCAATCATATTATTTATAGTATTAAAATGAAGCCCTAGGCTCGTGTCCCTGCTAGCAGTTTGCCCCACATGTGTTTCTCGTTTTAACGCTTTGCCTAATATTGTTTCTTTATTTGTCGAACGTTAAGGAAACGCATGTATTAAAAAAAACATACGTTGACAGTATGTTCTAGAAATTTATCAACAACTCGCGAGGAAACTCCTCAAGAAATCTGAAGAAAGTCACTCAACTTCGACGTGATTTATCTGCGATAAAAAGGCAACATATTTTTTTAAAGGAAAAAAGCTTAGACATTCGGTGGCGAATGTTTTAGACGCACATCAAGAACTGATCAGGGAACTCATCGAGAAATCTATAGAAAGTCAAATGAGTTCCATGGGATTTTTCAATGACTTTTTATCAGAAAATCACGAAAAATATGCATAAGAATTTCGCTGAGCCCGTCGGTCGTGTGGGGAAACCAATTATTGTTAGCATACCATATTGTTAACCACATAGCATATTGTTAACCAAATATTGTTAGCATTGGTCTAAGTACACTCCATTTCCCCCTTAGCTGAGACTGCGGTGGAAGCTACGTCCTCGTTCGACCAGTCATGCGCATCTCTTTCGCCACGTCATCAAGCTCCCGCCTATACCCAGGAGCAGAGAGCCGAGTCAGGTGATAAGGGGGAGGCGGCTGATTGGTCCGGCGGGCACGTAGCTCCCACCGTAATCTCAGCTTAAGGGTGAGCGAAGTATAGTGCTTTATATGCCATAAAGTTTTTGCTTGGATATCTGTTTATTTCAAGGCTCGACTAAGAGTAAACTAACTGACCTGTATTCTAGTTCAATGTTCTTAACATGCCGATTTTACGTTAGGCCCGCTTCAGACGGGGCAATTTCAGCCCAACAACTTGACGTCGCAACACCAGCAACACGGGCCGCCCGCGTTCACACGCAGCAGCCGAATTGCTACGACTTGCTATCATCATCATGAAATTTTACTTTTCTTGAACTATATAGACGCACAGTCACAGGCTAAAAACATGTTTTTATATTTTTAAATTGCGTTGAGAATGCTAGCTCATCTTTCTGAAATAGTTTATTTCCAAAAACTATCAATTTCAAACCAGAACCAAGTCTTTAGCTGTCATGATCACCACCACTGGGGTGTCACGTGAAAATATCGTAACCCTGATTGGCTGCTGCCGCTTCAAACGTCTACGAGTTGTTCGAATTGCTCGTCCGTTTCGAGCCGGACCCGATCTCAGCAATTTGTGTCGACCTATGGAACGCTAGGGAACAACCCGCCAGCAACCTCAAAATTGCTGGAAAAGTTGCCCCGCCTGAAGCGGGCCTTATGAACGTACCGGCTCCAAATAACTTTTTCATCGAAAATTACACCGAGGTATTTACATTGGTCTACAAATTTTATGCCGATCTGCAGGCATTAAGCTTTACTTGCAAGCGGTCATATCGAGTCAAGAAAACAAAGAGGGAAAATGAAGGAGCCATCATTTCTCACCAGGGTCTTCTGGCGCGCGATGCCTCCGACGCAGAGTCCCTTCTCGGCATCTGCCTTGGGGCAGCTTGTGCCGTCGGGTCTGATCTCCTCGAAGCGCCCGTGCACGTCGTTGGTGTGCAGCACCGTCATCGTGAAGTCCGCACCCTCGGCGTTGACGACGCCAAGCGCCGCCGCAACCAGCAACCAGCACACCGGCGCAGCCATGCTTTCTCAGTTGCAATCTCGATGAGGCGTGCGTCGCCGCGTGCTTCAAGCCGGTTGCAACGCCTACGAGCTAACAAACGACGCTTGCGTCGCCGGCGAACGCTGGGAATTCCACGGTCTGCGCTACCTTCCTGAGCCGACTGACGAGCGCACCGAGGGAGGGAGGAGCCACGGAGCAGCGGCGATGACGTTACGACGACCGGAACTTAGCTGCCGGCATCGACCAGTCGCCGGTGTCCGCGGCGAGCGGCCAACGCGGCGGGGAGCAGTCGGTCAAGCGCCGCCGGCTATCAGCTGGGCGCAAGGGCGGCCGCTCATATTGGCGTGCGCTTGATGACGGCGATAGGCTGCCCTAAACGGGACCTTCGCCCCTTCACGGACATCGGGTACAGGTACAGACGATGCCTCTTCGCGCGCGCTTTACACAAACAGCGGCGGCAGCTGTTCGCTACAGCGCAAACACGAAGGTCCTGACGGGAGAGGAGAACTCGCCACGGCTGCCTTCACATCGAGAACAACAAACGCCGCGGCTGCGTCCGGAAGGAGAAAGTGTGCCTGACCTAACTTCCGGATTTGGATTTTAAATTGACTGTCTCTATTGCCCAGCCCTACCTTGATGCAACATTCCTCGGGCACACCATTTTCAAACCTATAGACCAACTCAACTTGCTGACGTCATACGACCGCGGTGGCGCTGCTGTCGGTACTGCGCATGCGCTAACGCTTCATTCCTCCCAAATTTGGCTTCTGCGCATGCGCAGTGCCCACACCTGTTGTGGGCAAAGCGGGCTTGTTTGTAAACAGTGTGTTGGTCAATAGTCGTGTATTGCATAAGTGTTCGTCTCGAGATATTTTATACGCTATACGCGCATCTCAGTTTATATGATTATGAAATATTGGTAATAGAACATAAATACAGCGAACTGAAACGAATCGAACCCAATTCAAATAAAACGCAAAAATCAGTTTTAGATGCTACAACACTCATTTACACAAACGTGTGCCCACAATAATAATGGCTTATCTCCATCTCAAGAAATCGACCTCACCAAACGAACTGCGCAGGCGCGCGCATTCCGAAAATGGTTGCCGCCGCCTTGCCTTCTAGTCATCGCTTTCCGGCTTTCCCCGCTGCATAGGGCTGCAGTGCACGTAGACCATTGTACGTATTCGTTTGGGATGCCCGGTATCGGCTTGAATTCTCCTCTCATGTGTCTGCTTTATGAGAATGTGTTGTTTGTGATGCCTTTGTTTGTCGGCAAGCGCTGAAAAGCCTTTGTCCTCGTCTTATCGCTCCAGAATCGCTTCGTCGTCTGCTGCAACGTTCGAGTCGAAAACGAGGTGTGCTACTGCGGCCGCGGGAAAAACGAAGACGCCACTACTCGAGCACTCCGGCTGCTCAAACGTCTCACTTAACTTGGAAACAAGTAAACATCGAGTTCGATGGCAAAGAACACGAAAATTCGAGAGTTCATCGGCTCGGGGTAGCACGGCGGAACAGCATCGAGTGTGTAGGTGGAAAACGAATCTTTGTAGCGCTCAAGCTTGTACATAACGTTCAATCGATAATGCATTAAAAGGACCACAATAAACTTCTCGGGGAGCGATAGTTTTCTAAAAGTAGTTTTATCCTGGCTGACAGCCTGTGCAACAAGGTACTATCGGGAACAATATGAGCGTGAACGCGCCTCCGCGTGTCGCTGCTACCCGAGGCGCCGCCCTGCGGTGCCGTTTTGAAGTTTTGCGCATGCGTGTAAAAGTCCTGTCGCTGTTCTCACTTTGTCTGTTAACCCCCGTCTGTCGTCTGCTATGCGCGCGCTGGCGGCCGCTCGTATTGTCGTCTGCTATGCGACTCCTGTGTGCGCTGGCGGCCGCTCGTGTTGTTGTCTACAGCACAGCATTGCGTGCTCCGGCGGACACCCGCGCTTCCTACGCGAATTGTGTTTGCCCTGGATAGCTTTAATGGTGTTGATTTGCACGAAAGTCTTCACTGAAACACAATGCTTTAATTCTTTGAACACGTGGCCCTAACACGTGAAAACATGTTATGCCGTCAGACATGGGCTCTACAGGCTTATTAGTAGAGTGCTCATACTGTATCCTTTCTGGACACAAGAAACTCGGAAACACGGGGACAGCACAACTATATTGACCCGTTCGTCGTCAGGAGCTCTAGCCCCTTTTCTCTCAACTGAATCTTTTCCAGGTTCCCCGTAGTTGAACGCTAAGCTTTGCAGATATTTTGTCATGAATCTATTTGCATGTTATCGCTGTATCTCGACCCAACGAAAGAAGCCAGCTACTTATCACCTAGCAAATGCGGGCATTGTGTTATCGCACAGGAAACTCCTCAATCATGTTAAGTCGTTTGTCTGCGTTGCGACGGAAATACACGAGTCGCATAGCAGACGACAGCGCGAGCGGCCGCGAGCGCGCGCATAGCAGACGACAGACGGGGGTTAACAGTCAAAGCGAGAACAGCGACAGGATTTTTACACGCATGCGCAAAACTTCACAACGGCGCCGCAGGGCGGCGCCTCAGGTAGCGGCGACACGCGGAGGCGCGTTCACGCTCATATTGTTTCCGGTAGTACAGGTTAACTATGGAGAGAAGCCTGCACACAAAAAAGGAACGATCCACACAAAGACCATGCCGCCGTAACAACTCGCAGCTGTCAAAACGCAGCAACCGTGCCGGATACCACGCGGGGTAGAGAGGGTGTTTCCACGTCAGATAATACAATGACGGTGATATTTTTTTTATATTTATGTAAGAAATATATGTCAAAGCCGTGTTTATGTGAGAAGAATTGAGGTATATGCAAACGTTGTAGCTAATTTTCGGCCAAGATATGATTTTTCGAAGCTCGAGGCGTGGAGATTGCCAAGGTTTCATTATGGCACCTGGCACAGCCGTCGATTTCACACAGAAGCATGCACGTAGTCAAATTTTTCCTGCCTATTTTATGAAAGGTTTAGCATGTTCACAGAATATTAAATATTGCGATAGAAAATGTTTATGGTTGAAAATCTACGAAACACGGGCGCGGCGCGGCTCTTCTGGAGTCGACGGGTTAGAGATCTGCCCGCGTTTTCGAACCAACAAGGCTACACGGGTGCACTCCAACAGGGTTGTAGATGCGGACGGCCCTCAGCAAGTCCTGACACGCAGACGTGCGAAGGCTTCAGTTGGCTCGTGCTAAGGGCACTAAGTTGCTACGTTGCGTGTCGTGGCTAGACCTCGGAGGAAAAGGCTCCTTTTGTATCCAGGCTACATCCTGATTCCTCGTGCGATAGACTCGTGAAAATTGCGTCAAGTGCGCTAGGGAGCCCTGATTTCTCTTGTACGAAGCTACCGTCTAAGTACGATACATACGCCTTGCTTCAAGTGTCTGCTCATGAGGATGACTGGGCGAAGATTGTCCTGACTTGTGGCCGGCGGGTTGCCTATTTCGGCCATTCCTCGGTGCAGCTCAGGCTTGACAATGAGAGTAGTGCTGCTAAGTCTATTCAAAAACCAGAGAAAGATTATATCGCCCCTTTAGATTTATAAACCTCTATGAGTGAAGTGCCGCCAAAGAAGCGGTTGAGCTAGAAAGTGTCCTATTGATGTTCAATCCTGATATTGATATTAGAACTGAAACTTGGTTGCGCAGCCAAATATCCGATGTGATGTTTTTCCTTATGGTAACGTATTTCGATGCGGTCGAGTGTCGACGGCAAAAGGGGGGGGGGGGGAGGGGGGAGGGGGGAGGGGGGTTGCTCTTTTGGTTAGGGACACCCTTTCATGCCCTTTCATTGAACATGACCAAGATTTCGAAATGGTTTGGACTTCCATAAACTTTCGTGACGAGTCAATGCTTGTTGGAGGATACACCCATTTAAGTTTTTTATAACCAAAATTAAGCACTTTTTTCGTACAATACTAGTTGGTGATTTTAATTTGCCAGATATGGACTGGGAAAGGGTGATACCCAAAAGGAACTGCGAACATTCACGGCTTCTTGTTGATATTGCTTTTAGCAACATTTTAAGTAAATTAGTCTAAAGTCCCACTCGCACGTCAGATGATTGCTAGTCGCTACTTGATCTTGTATTCATATCTGAGATCGTTAACAAAGGTTGGCTTGGTGTATCAATCGCAGGAAGCATATCTCATCATGGACTATTGTCTACGACTTTTCTGCTCCGAAGTATGTGGACGTAGAAAAAGAGGAGATACGCTATCTTGAATTCACCCGAGCAAATGATATCAATATTCTTCATTTCTTGGAAATGGCTGTCGATAGATTTCTTGCTCTTTCCGATATGAGCAGATAAACTGTGTTTTTTGTTTCTTTTTTTTTTTTTCAAGTCGTTGTTTTTTATGTGTCGACAAGTTCGTCTCCGAGAGATCAGTCAAAACAGAAAAACACAGTTCGTGGGCGAAGCGTGATGATTCTGGGAGCCACTGGTTTCCCTCCCCCGAGAAGGCGTAACCCGCGGATCCGTTCCGGCCGGAGTCGTCTGGCTTCGAGCCTGCTCACTCCGTATCGTGTCGGGAAGAGAATGCCACCATGAGGGCCTACCCTCTCGCACTCCTTCGTGCGTCTCCCGTTTTCGGGGGACCAGCGAGGTCGCGCGGGACAGTCGGGGCTGCCCTCCTCCGAGTGGACGGCCATCTGGTCGAGGAGTGCTGGATTGGACTCCGGCCGACGGGTCGAGTCGCGGCGTACGAGCTCGTCCGACGGGCGATCACTCAACGCTAGCGTTTCCCCTGGCTCTTACAGTCAGCGTCCCCTCCTCCGAGTAAACGTCCGTCTGCCGAGAGCCCTGACCCGAACTCCGGCGACGACGGGTAGCGGCGTGAGCTCAGCCCACCGGCGATGACTCCGCTCGCGATCCCCTTCGGCCAGACATGTACAAGTTACTCAAAAATATTAATTAAGTTAGGTTACTGAGTATTGACGTCAAAAGTAATTTGAGTAGAGTAGAAATTACTCAAATAGAAAGTAATTGAGAAAATTACCAATTACCGTAAAAACGTAGCGAATTCCTTTAGAAGTTACTTTTATATGTTTTTTTAGGATAAAAAGAAAGTACAGAGGTTTTGATCCGTTAGCGAAATTGTGCTAGCTAAATATGAATCGGCTTGTTTTTCTCCCAGATATGCTTTAAATAGCTGGTTCTGCTTCTGCGTGCTTCATAGTTTTGTACTTTCTTGTTTATTTGGTCTATGATGCACTGCGAATGTGTCATTTGTACTTTGAGGTTTAGCACTGTCTAAGGTTGATTTTTAGACAGTGTTTGCTTGTTTACACTGTTGCGTAAAGTACATTTAAAAAGTACTTGAAGTAAAGTACAAAGTAAATAAGAGGTTATGCATTTCAAGTAAAGTAGTTAAGTACACCGGGTGCAATGTACTTGAAGTAACGTATATAAATACAATATATTTCAAGGTAAAGTACAAGCACTTTTAAAACAATCTTTTATGATGCCCTTTCATTCCCTATACAGTTTTTTTTTGTTTTTTTTTAACTGGTAGGCATTGCTCCAGGGGTAATCGGAGGTGCATCAGTTTTTTTACGGAAATGGCAGCAAATATTGTATATGGTCAAGTCGCCGCAGAGTAATTGTTTTACTCTCGCTGACGAGCTATTTGACACAATCAGCTTCAAGACACTTATTTCCATTGGTCTTACAGCCGCCATTACTTCACTCAGAGAAACAACCAGATGACGTCTCGAAAGAGCACGTTTTCACACGACGATACCGCCATCTTTTTTTTTTTTTTTTTCAATTTTCGGGGAACGTACCTTGAAGTCGGGAGTTTTACTTTCCTCGGAAAATACAAGTACACATTCAGAGAATTTACTTCAAGTAAAGTACAATTTTTCTGAACAGTAGTACTTTATGTACCATGTACACAGAGTACTTCCCTACACTGCTTGTTTAATATTTTTTTATATAAAAACGTTTGGGGAATTACTACAGGTTTCTCGAACGATCTACGAATCTTTGAAGATCTGCATATTCTGAGTTTTGGGAGGAAAGGCAACGCAGAAAGGTAATCTTTGCGTTGCCCTTTAGCATGCGATTCTTCGAGTACAGCACAAACTACGGGAGAACAAGATGAGTTACAGAGCAGGTGCTGCATTCTGTTGCCTCCTTTGACTGAGGATGCAGTGTGTTTACCTCCTGTAGTGGGCGAGAGTTTCGACGTTGGGGGGAAGCGGGGGCAGCCCTTTCTTTAAAAGGGTCAAGTCTCCTTGAGCTTCGGGACACAGTGAAACGCCAGTCTTCGGTGCAAATCCCGCAGTTACTCGACCTCTCTTGCGTCGTGTCTGTTCGCTCCCCGCACCTCGTAGCAGTGTTGTTGCAGTGTGTGTGTGTGTGTGTGTGGGGGGGGGGGGGGGGGGGCCTTGTGAAAATTTTGAGGGGGTTTTGAATTCTTCAAACCATTTTCTCCCCCCCTTCCTACACCACATGCTTCCCCCTCTTTGCAAATATCAGCTGATCTTCGCACATCTTATCACCTTTGTGCAGGAATGTTTGTTGATAGGCAAAACAACCACTAAATTCGAAAGTAATTTGTAACTTGAGTAGAAGTTACTAAAAAAAGTAATTAAAGTAAACTACTAATTACCGAAATAAAAAGGTAATTGAAAGTTACTAAACTACTCGGAAAAGTAGTTAAACTACAGTAACTTGAGTAGAGTAGTTGAACTACGTACAAGTCTGCCTTCGGTTCACAGGTCGGCGGGCGCTGCGGGCACTCTGTGTCTTCTTTAGGTAAATGGTCAGCTAAAACGATAGGGACAAAACACAGACAGGGAGATTTATGTACCAACTAGCTCAACTTCAGCCTGTTATTCACTCTGTGTCCATGGCTCGCTTGACTGCAGTGTCTTGTTGAAGACCCCTGTTTCCCAATAAAGGTTGTTGGATACCGGGATCATCTGTCAAGACACAGAAGCTCGGTGTCCCGCTTCGCAGCATTATTTCCGAAAACGGATGCTGGCAGAAAAACTTAGCCACTTACCTCCTCGGAAACTTGTCGCCCCTGACAATCTCCCAGCCTTTCCGCGTTAGTAACTCCACTGAGTTAATAACCCATCTTAAGATCCTGCATGACTCTCCTACACCACTAGCCATGTTTTCGTTCCACATAGAGGACATGTTCTGCAGTCTAGATAACAAGTATCTACTCGACTATGTGAGCAAACGCCATTCACGAACATGGAGCCTGCAAATTTCAGAATTCGTCGGGAATTCCTGTTAGCGGGTTCATTTTTCTCCTGGAGTTGTACCTTCGCTTGACACTGGTAGAGTACGAGAGAAACGTTGAAACTCAGAGGACCGGCACATGCTCCTGTCTGGCCCCCATGTGGAGCGAGATTTTCTTGATGGATGTTGACCGGGCTGTTAGGGGCCGACTGGAGGGGACCGCACCGGAGACCTGGGTGTTCCGCTATGTAGACGATTATCTAATCGTGCACCCAAAGCATGACCCATTTGAGTCTGTCATTGAAGCCTTCGCTTCGAGCCCAACCGGCCTCTCCTTCGAGAGAGAAGAGCCGTCTGAACGAGGTCTTTAATACTTGGGCCTGCACCTGAAGATGCGCCCTGGTGGGATATGCTGTTAAAACAGCGGATACAAAAGGCGGTCCTGCCCTTCACGAGTGCCCACTCCAAAGCAGTAAAACGGGGTCTCGTCAATTCTCTCCTAAAAGCCTCGGGAACCAGGTCGGGCCCCCATCTCACCGCGCACAACGTGCTTCTAGAGACAAAAAGGCTAAAAAGGGCAGGATACCCTGAAGACCTTGTGGCAAATACTCTAAAGAAGCTGATCATCACCTCCCGGGCACCGCCAGCCGCTCCTGTTCCTCGCAAAAAACATTTTACAGTTATCCCCTATTCGCACAACACCGCAGATCGCCTTAAGGGACTCGCCTCTCGCTTTGAGGTAGGGGTAGTGTTTAGCTGCAAGCAAAAACTTCAACAGATGTGCAGAATGGTCAAGGCCCCACCCAACGCGACCCAATGCAACAAAAAGCACGGACAGCAGTTTGTCAACTGTAGGAATGAGGTAGTGTATTCCATCCCTTTTTCGTGTGGGTAGGAATATATAGGGCAGACCGGCCAGTGTCAAAATGACCGCCTGAGGGAACACTCGCGGGAGGTGAACGAACCCCCCGACGACTTCCTGCATCCAATGGTCGTACACCGTAAGACGTGCGGCGGTTGTTCGCCCAGATACGAAGGTACGCGCGTATTGGGAGGACACCGGTAGAGAAGTCGGCGACTCGTACGCCATTAAGAGCTCGGTGACCAACGTTGCTGTGGCTTCTCTAACCCTTTCCAACAGGGAGATGATATTCCTCCGTCCCGAACTGGGCGGGACGGACCAGAGGCCTTGAGGGAAGACCGCGAATATCCCGTTTTCTCCCCTCCCCCTCTTTCAACCTTCCGCCCCCGCCCCCTTTTCCTTCGCTGCTCCCTCCCCTTGACCTGCTGGAAGGCCGTCGTTTGAACCAGACTTGGACGTAGTTAAACCACTCTACTCAAATTACTGTAGTTCAACTACTTTTCCGAGTAACTTGGTAACTTTCAATTACAACTTTATTTGGGTAATTATTAGTTTAGTTTAACTACGTTTTCAGGTAACGTCTACTCAAACTACCAACTACTTTCGAAATATAGTGCTAATTTTGCTCATAAATAAATAAGACGCCGCTAGAAACTGCATCACAGGCGTCCTTGGGCAAAGGTGGCGACGAGCGGCCAAAACATAACACCGGCGCGCATGAAAGCAGGAAGAGAAGCTTAACAAGCCTTGGTCGGGTAATGCCCTAATCCGGTAATGCATGCAGGCGCCGCGCCTCCAGCTGCAACCGTGAAAGACGGACGGCCGTATTCATAAACGGGCCTCGACTCGACACTCCACCTCGATTCAGTGGAGTGGGGGAAAGAAGCTCGCCTCCACTCGAGGAGACATCGGGCTTCAGAGACGCGCCGTGGCGTTTCCTCGACTGAGGAGCTCCTCGAGAAAACTTCCTCCACTCCAGGAAACTCAACGAGACGTGACAGGCGTCTCGTTACGAGGTTGTAGTAAAACTTAGTTAAAAACATTATTGCCGTGTGAATTATGAACATATTAGTTAATCTTATTTAAAGGGACACATTTTACCAACATTGAATTCGGAGCCTGCAAGATCTCTGCTTCGCAGCGCGCATGTCTTGTGCGTTGTAGCCGGTTTTTGGACGAACAGCCTCAAGCGTTCTTCAGTCTGGTAACGGTGGCGGCCGCTCTCCAGCTTTTGCGTCGAAGAGGCAGCTGTAGTTCGGTGCCGTTGGTCGACTCTGCGTCTCGCCCGTTCTTCGCCGTCTAACCTTGTCTCACCGCTTATCTGCATCGCTGTCACCGCCAAGAACGAGCATCTTCTTCACCCTTCCTCTTTCTTCAGATTCCTACTAGAGTGCCTTGCCCTACAACGATGTCGTTCAACGAAGGTGACAAGAAGGGGCGAGTGGTTTGCACAAAGGAGGGGAGCTTCTTCGTCTATACTACTAACAACTCCCCGAAAGAAGCTAAAATTGACGCGTAGAAGAGTCTTTACCAAGTATAACCGCCAGCCGCATGTCCGCCCACGAGTGTTGGGACAACGGTAAATCCAAGTGGAAGAAAACAGACTCCGAGAAGAAGCGGGGCATCCAAGCAACAGGTGTGTAATCAATTTCTATATTCGGGCAGAATAACGTAATGAATTCGCAAAATCACATGACAAGACGTGTGCACTAAATAACTCCGCAGGGGAATTTGCTGTGGCCACCTGCAGTGTCCGCAGGATCTAGTCAAGCACGTCACTGTCGAGGCCGTAGGTGGGTAGTGATAGTGAATTGCCGCTATCTTTGGTGCTTCTTGTGCCGATATCGACAACTTATGTTTGCGTGTTGTGCTATATCCAAGCGAAAAGTACGCAGCGAACATTCTGGTTGCGCCACACCACCCTCGCTTGGGCTCCGGCCCCTTTCTTGAGGAAATTAGAGGGGCAACCTGGGCGTATCAATAACACGCGACGCACGAAACTGACAGTACTGCACGTAGAAGTTACGCTAAGTGGGAGCTTTGAATATGTACATTAGACCTAGCACTTCATCTCCTGACGTGCTAATCTTTTGAAGAAAAAAAATTGTGCTAATTTAATTGACTATTAGCTCTCATTTCTTAATTGTAACCTCGTAAGAAATGCGATTATGTGAACATGAGACGTGCTGAAGTCCAGTTGTTGACCGCTGTCTTTTTTTCAGGAGTCCTTGTTAGTGTGCAACTATTGTCATTTATTTGCGAGGTTAACCAGCGCATTGTACCGGCATGATTAAGCCGGCACAAATTTAAGTTGGGTAGTAGTATACATTATTGATTTGAAAAATTGCGTCCGCAATATGACTGTTGTCGATGATCACATAAGCTACTCCAGCATTTTCCATACACATCCAGAAACAGCACAGGTATGACGCCACTTGTTTCGAATTTCATTCTTGCAGTTAAGTGTCGAACAACAAATTGTACCGCATAAGTTGTAGTATGATTTGTTTTTCTTTCTGCGTTGTGCTCTGTACATCTCAACTCATGGATGCTGTCACAGGATATTCTTCGACCTTTCGTTGCAAGAGGGGGCACTGGTGTTGCATTCGCTGAACAATGAGCCCGTCCCTCCATCTTGTGGGGGCACTGGTGTCCCACATGGCAATGCGGTTGCCAAGCCCGCACAACAGTGGCAGCACCCGCGCTGGTCGGCCGGTGCTCTCAATGCTGCCAGCCACCATTCCCGAAGCCACGGTGAACGAGTATGACGACTGACACGATGCCGGGTAAAGGCTTTAGATTGCATTTGCTACGTAATGAAGGTTAGTTGCTACTAGATCACACAGCTTCCAATGTTTATTTATAAAAAAAATTCTGTAGATGCTGTTCCGTTTATCTATTATTTCGATTTTGGCATACTGTCACGGAGGAACGCCAAAAAGTGTGGCAATGAGCCGCGTTTTCATGAATGCCGACATGTGGGCTTCCCCTTTAGGGGTACCACGTAGGAACATAGCTAATTCCTTGGGTCTGCCCAATGACGTCTTCATTGACGAATACGCCACATCTTTGCCCGAGGGCCAACGAGGTCCGAGATAGCAGCGCTGTCTCTTTTGACGGTATCACCATTCGGAGTCTGTGCTGCCGCAACTGACAGTATCACGGAAGGAAAATGGTCAGAACAAGGAAGGAAGACTTTCATGTTTACCAACAGTTGGCATTTAACATTTCTGTAATGGGGTTGTTGTGACAGTTTCTACCAGTTCTCCGGTGTCTTCACCGTGCCTGTAATGCTTGGCGTCAATGTGTTGTTCTTGCCTAGATTCGCTTGCCCCACAGCCACTCGAGTGGGGCAACATCATGAAGGTTGCGATTGCTTCGCGCCACCAACCAGCTCCCTGACTCCTCTACCTCCTCAGCCGCCACGTCTGGTCGTCTGAGTGAAGAAGAATGGAGGCCGCACCAACTGGAGGAGCTGCACCTGCTGCAGGTGGAGCTACCTCCTTGTCAGGTTGCCTATTAGCAGGCGCAGGCTCAGGTTTTCCATGAGCAGCAGCGAAGCAAGCTGTTCGAGCTTGTGCTGCTCCAGCTCGACAAACTAATCAAGCTGCAACAGCTGCTTGTTCTCGGGGCCGAACCACAACAGTAGGCTGATTTATTCTATTTGTTTAGTCTTCCTGATTAGTAATTAAACGTTTTACATTCTCTTTTGTGTTTAAGAATGCTTCTTTAAAGTCCGTAACTTGCTTCATTTTATCTTGACTTGAAGTTGTTACAAGTATGAACCGTATCTCGTTCAGTAAAGCCTAGCATTGTTTTTAATTTGTTTCTTGATTGGCTATTTGTAGTGAACATTTTATACAAAGGGGCAGTTACGTCATCTTTAAATGTATTATCTCAAAGCGGAGGAAGTAACCGAGTATTTTTCTTTCTTACCAATTACATTGTTTCTATGTTTAGACAATGGAGAGTTAGTCGGCCCCAGTAAGCGACTGTTATCTCCACTGTAGACAAGATATTTAGCCAGTCTCGTACCACAGCTATCCTTGGGTCTTTAACTTACATCACAGTAGTGATACACAATCGCATGCTGCTACAATAATCGTCCACATCGCTACGGGCAGGGGGAGGGATTGAACTCTGGATTCCCATGTTCAGCTGTGCGAGCTCTCACTCCACGTGCTCCAAGCTGTGATGCGTTAATGCAATCGACCACCGATACCCGTGAAGGAAATATAGGAATTTATGTTTTAATGTGTACAGCTAAGTGTTTCCTAAACTTTGCTACTGTTATTTATGTAATGTCTATTTTATTATTGTGTTGCCTATGTGCAGCCTCATTCATTAAATGCTGTTGTCACAGAGTTTTGCCATAGTTTTCATTGAGTTCATACATGTCTTATTTCCTGTCCAGGGGCTTGTGCCTCGCAATCTTCTATGGACTTACACCGCCTCCCAGAGTAAAGTCAACACCACATTGACGAGGTTTGCACACTGCCTTTTCATTGCGGAGATGGCGCCGTGCCACTGAGCTTTTGGTTGCTCGTCAAAAGATCCCCAGTTGGTCAAAATTAATCCTCAGTTCTCTGCTGGGGCCAGCCAGATGCCCGTCGTTGGTTTGGCGCGTAAAACCCCCAAATTTGACTTCACTGCCTTTTCGCGGCACACTACTACAGTGCCGACGTAGCAATTGAGCCCAAGTTTGCAGCTGACCACATAGTGATGCAGTAATCGAACAGCGGTTCTAGATAAATCCTGGTACGGTGCTCACCTCATTCATGCTCGCACTCAGTAATACGCAGTGTGATGCCATCAGTTTGAATGCATGGGCCCTGCATGCTTGTAATGTTAGGTACTGTTAGGGGGACATCCTTGACCGCCTAACAACCGAAAGTGTCCTCACAAGGAATTGCAGCACTATTGCAATATTTATTGTAACCGGAAGTTCTTAATGTGTGGTCACAGCTGCAAAATATGAATTCAGACATTCTCACGTATACGTTTATTTCGAACACATGTGCACTGAGCAACTCGCTGAAAAGTCTCGAGTCTGAACATGGCAAAATTTGGAGTTATTTCAATGTAATTTCCTAAAGCTTTTCACTTTATTTGTGTCGTGCTACCCATCTGCTTTGTGTGATGACAAAGAATGAATTGTTCTCAAGCAAAATGTTTCCACAACAAAGAAGGTAAGTTGGTCTTGCTTCTTTTGGAAGATTCACAAAACAGCAACCTCCAGCATAGTTTCAAACACCGTCGTCCAACTGGAACTTGAGTAGAACAAAGACATTGCAACAATCTGTGGTGACCAACTAGCTGAGAAACCGGCGGATTTTTTTTTTCGGTTAAAACTAAAAAGTGTGTGGCCATAGTATAAGGTTGATTTGTTTCTGGCCCAATTGCATTTTGAGCTTGAACATGGCCAGTGACTTTATTCTTCGGTGACCTAAGCTAAAAAGGGCATGCTCTGCATTCAGTGCCTACTGGAAACAACACGCAATGATTTGAGCCCGCACCCATGCCGTGTTGAATGTGTCCACGGGGTCTGGAGCCGATGGGAAATGAGGCTGCCTTCGATATCATCAGGGGAAGGGGGGGGGGAGGGGGGAGGGGGGGGGGGGGGGGGGAGTGGTGGAGTGGTGGAGCGGGAAGTGGCTCGTTCTGCAGGCGGGTCGAGTTTTGCAGTGCAAGTCTACCAGTGATCATCACCGCTGACCACTCAGACTTGTACTGCAACCACATGTCGAGCCACGGAAAGTGCCTAGGCCCACTGCACTTAGCTCCTATTCGGGTTCCTAGTCCGGAAGTGGGCCTTTTGGTACCTACATAAGACAAGAATGAAAAACCAATAAACATTATTTGTTCTACTACTGCTTAACGTATTTCTACTCCACACAAAAACAATACAGTACAACTATTGTTTGAATACAAAATGTTTGACTAGTTTGTGCAGTAGTGTATGTCCATTTAAAGCTCAGACTACTGTTCCTGATAGAAAGTTCTGTGTAAGATATCACTCGTCAAATGTAGACCCACAGTTTTCTGTCGTGAGCGGATAATGTCCCTTCCCACACTGTCACAAAATCCGGCTAAGTGACATTATTCATGTCACAAAATCCGGCTGTGTTACGTTATCCATTCTCCCGGGCTGGGCGCGTCCTTCCAAGAAATTCGCGGGGTGTGGGAGCTGGGACCCAGCTTCCGCGAAAACGAAGCGATGTTGTCTTTGGGGGAGGATGAAGCGACGAGCGGGCCAGCGTCCTGGGGTTTGGTTTCTTTTTGTTTTGTTTTTTCCACGCCTGCGTGCTGGAATGCGAGGGCTCGTTGAAGGGGACTCTTTGGGGCAAAAGCGGGCAGTGTGAGCGGGAACTTGGAAGCAACAGACAGGGAATCGAAGCGTCGAGTCCGTGGAGCTCAACGGTAGCGGGCCAGGTCCGGACTGGGGAAGACTTCGACGACGAAGTGTGTGTGTGTGATTGTGTGGCCACTTCAAGCCGCTCAACCCACCGTGGTACCACCGGGACCATTCCTTCCCCCTTCGGACAGCGCCTCGCAAGACCGTCACTCCCGGACACTGTGAGACGAGATTTTCCCTCCACTCGCATTTTCCTTTATAGTAATTAAGGTAGCGGTATTTCCGTAGTTGGTTTTTATTCTCACGGGTGTCCGATTTATTCTTTGATAACATTTAAGCTCCGAAGTTGTTATTTGTTTTTCTTTTATGTTCGGGGAAGCTCCCGCGTAAGAGGTGGTTAATGCATTGTACTAAGCTGTAGACTTTGGGTTTTGCCTAATTCGTTGTGTGTTGAGTGATTTTATCTTCGCCGCCCGTGTACCGGCCGGGTGAAGTGCGTTCGAGTGCGGTTGTTTTTGCAGCTCGGCACTTGTTAACCTTTTTTGTGTTTGTTTGTTTTGTTTGTAGTATTAAAATTCGTTTCGTTGCAAAAACTGTGGTCTCCCCTTCATTGGCAAGACTCCACCGAGGCGTGGACCTATCGCCTGGTCGGCAGTCCTTGTGTTTAAGCAGAGAATATCAACAAACCTGTGACAAAACTGGCGTCCGCGACAGGACTTGGCTGACCATGGTGGAGACTTGCCTTTGGAGGGCTGCGAGTAGAAACCGCGTAGTTTAAAGGAAGTGTGGTTCCGCAGTTCGTTCGGCGGCGAGCTGGGGTAGGCCAGAAATGGAGATTGAAAAACTCGTGGCCCTTGGAGCCAAACTAGACCTCTCGGGAGCCGAACTAAAAAGGTGGATAGAGGAAGAGACTGCCAAACAAAGAGAGGAGAGAGCCCTAGAGCGAGAAGCTACCAGGGAGGCTACCGAGCGGGAGCAAGAGGCGGCGAAAGCAGCCGCCGAGAGGGAGCTTGAGGTACTGAGGCTGAGGCTAGAGCTGGAGAACAAGAAGGAGGGGAACCGCTCATCCGGCGCAGGAACTGACGGCGAGGGTCAGAGCGTTTTGAAATTGAGTCCGAACAAGCTCTTACTCGCCTTTGATGAAAGGAAGGACGACCTCGACGCCTATATAAGAAGGTTCGAGGGGATCGCATTAAGCCAAAAGTGGCCAGAGGGCCAATGGGCCACCGCCCTAAGCACGTGCCTCACGGGGGAAGCCCTCAGTGTGTATGGGCGATTGCCGCCCGTAGATGCCGCCGATTACGGCAAAGTGAAAGCCTCACTGCTCAAGAGGTTCCGGTTTACCGTTGAGGGCTTTCGCGATAAATTCCGGGATGGGAAGCCAGTAGATGGAGAGACGGCCACTCAATACGCCGCCAGGCTCGGCCACTACTTCGACCGGTGGGTCGAGCTGGCCGCAGTGACCAAAGATTTTGAAGGTCTCCGGGAGCTGGTCATCACGGAGCAGTTTTTAAAGGGCTGTCATCCAGCACTGGCCATCTACCTGAAGGAAAGAAAACAGCCACATTTGGATGGACTGTTGGAGATGGCGGACCAATTTTTGGACGCGCAAGGTCATGGTAACCTAGGAAAAGCTGGGAAAAACGAAGCCGTACTCTCAGCGAAGAAAAGCAGCGAGGGCGGCGGGCCTCCGAGGCCTGCTATGAGGTGCTACCTCTGTAATAAGACGGGGCACAAAGCTGCACAATGTCGTAGCCTGTACAACACCGGACAGGTGCCCACATGTCAAAGGTGTGGCAGGAAGGGACATAAGACGGAGGTCTGCCGGGGCCAGACGAAACCTCAGGCGTCAGGCATCTATATGCCCCGACAAGACGGAAAGGACGGAAACGTCACAGATGGTTTCTTGGAGCTGAAGGATGGGACGAAAATTCCGGTCGTCAACGCGGTGATGACCCCTCGACATAAGTTCCTGGTCGAGGGAATGCCAGTCGTTGAGGGAAAAATCGGACAGAAAGCGATCACGGTTCTGCGCGACACGGGGAGTAACACGGTCATCGTCCGAAGAGGATTGGTTGACGACGGCCTACTCACTGGAACAAAGAAGCCGGTGTATCTCGTCGATGGAACCGTGAAAATGCTTCCCGAGGCCCATATCCACGTTAAAACGCCCTACTTCGACGGAGGACTCAAAGCTCTGTGCATGGACGGGCCCCTGTACGACCTCGTGCTCGGCAATATTCCCGGCGCTAGAGAACCGGACGACCCCGCGACTGATGTGGAGGTGGGGGACGACCCGATACCGACAGAGCGAGTGCGGGAAGACCCGGCGGAACGTGACACACAGGAGAGCCAGGACGAGCCAGGACGCGAAACCCGGGCGGAAGTGGAAGATCCCCTAACTCCGGCGTGTGCCGTGGAAACCAGGACCCAGAGAAAGAAACAACAAACTGGATTGAAAAAACTTCACGTGCCTCAAATCGAAGGGCTGGCCATCGACACGCCGGGATTTGCGAGGGAGCAAGAAGAGGATGACACCCTGCGCCCCTGCTTCAGGCGGATCGGGGAAAAGGCCAGGGGAAAGACGGCCACGATCACTTATACAACCGGAGAGGGGCAAGGACTTCTTTATCGAGTATACCGGGAGCGGTCGGGGAGAGAGACGCGCCAGCTCGTGGTGCCTCAGGCCTACCGAAAAACTGTGCTGCAGGTTGCTCACGAAAGCATTATGGCTGGACACCTGGGGCAGGCGAAAACGAAGAGCCGTATCCTGGAAGAGTTCTTCTGGCCGGGATTGGGCTCGGACGTGCGGCGGTTCGTACTATCCTGTGACGTGTGCCAGCGAACAACACCGAAGGGAAAAGTCCCTCGCGTCCCACTGGGTGGGAGCCCCTTAATAGACACCCCATTTCAGAGGGTTGCTATCGACATCGTGGGACCGATTGCCCCGGCTTCGGGCCGAGGGAACCGGTACATACTGACAATGGTAGACTACGCGACGCGCTACCCGGACGCCGTGGCTTTGCCCAGCATCGAGACCGAAAGAGTGGCAGAGGCCCTGGTCGAGATGTTCGCGCGGGTCGGAATGCCACGGGAAATTTTAAGCGACCGGGGCTCGAATTTCACTTCCGAGCTAATGAAAGAGATCAGCCGGCTCCTGTCGATAAGGCAGTTGCACACCTCCCCCTACCACCCCATGGCAAATGGATTGGTGGAGAAGTTCAATGGAACACTTAAACTCATGCTGAAGCGAATGTGCTCCGAAAGACCCAAGGATTGGGACCGGTATTTGCCCGCATTGCTGTTTGCCTACCGGGAGGTGCCGCAGGCGAGCCTCGGCTTTTCGCCTTTTGAATTGTTGTACGGTCGCCATGTCCGGGGCCCGCTAGCCATTCTGAGGGAGGTGTGGACCAACGCCGAGCTCGACGCAGAGCTCCGGACCACCTATGAGCACGTGCTTGACCTCAGAAACCGCCTCGAAGAGACGTGCAAAATTGCCCACGAGGAACTTGCGAGGTCGGGAGCTCGTTACGCTCGGTACTACAACCGGAAAACCAAGGAGCGGAGTTTCCAACCGGGAGAGAAGGTGCTCCTGCTGCTCCCCACGGACAACAACAAACTTCTGCTGCAATGGAAGGGGCCCTTCCTCGTTACGAGAAAAACAGGAGAGGTCGACTACGAGATCCAGACAGCGACCGGCCTGAAATTGTTCCACGCTAACCTACTAAAGAAATACGAGGAGCGGGGAATCGAGAAGGAAGACGAGCGACAGGCCTGCGCTGTTCTCTCGCTGACGGAAACCGAAGACGACCAGCCGATCCCTCTACCGGCATTCCAGAGAGAAGAAGGCCCCGAAGACGCGAAGGTTTCATCGAAGCTTAGTGCGGAGCAAAAGTCGCAGCTCGACCGCGTAATGCGCAGCCACGAGGACATCTTCTCCGACGTTCCGGGAAAAACCACATGGATACAGTGCGAGCTGAAGCAGACTTCAGATACCCCCATCTATGTGCGACAATACCCACTGCCATTTGCGACCCACACGAAGGTTGAGGAAGAGGTGCAGGAAATGCTCAGGCTCAGAATAATAGAAAAATCCAGCTCTGCGTACAACGCACCCGTCCTGCTCGTCAAGAAGCCGGACGAGACAAATCGGCTGTGCGTCGATTTCAGACGTCTAAACGGCGTCTTAGTTCCAGACTCCGAACCCATGCCACGAGTCGACGCCGTTTTCGCAACCGTCGGAAACAAACGCTACTTCTCAAAGATGGATTTCGTGAAGGGCTACTGGCAGATCCCACTCAGCGACGATTCCCAGCCCAAGACCGCATTTTCGACGACTTCGGGACTGTACCATTTTCGGTACATGCCGTTTGGGGTCAAGACCGCTCCAGCGGTATTCGCCAAACTCATGCGGAAGGTGGTGGATGGAATCCCAGACGTGGCCCATTACTACGACGATGTGTTGGTGGCTACCGACAGCTGGGAGCAACACCTCACTGCACTGCAGACACTGTTCGGCCGTATCCAAGCGGCGGGACTGACCATTCGCCCAACCAAGTGCGAGTTTGGGATGGAACAAATTGACTTTCTGGGTCACCGCATCGGAAAGGGACAGCTCGCCCCCCTCGGAAAGACGCTCGACAAAATCGAGAAGGCGAGCGTGCCGACCACCAAGCGCCAGGTGCGGGCGTTCCTCGGACTGACGGGATACTACCGGGATTTTATTCCCGACTACGCAAAGATCAGTGGGCCGCTAACGGACCTCACGAAGAAAAAGGAAAGGAACCAGGTTGAGTGGAGGACCGCTCATCAGTCGGCGTTCGACGAACTGAAAGAACGGATAGCGAATCCGCCGATCCTGAGACTCCCAGATTTCGGAAAAGACTTCGTCCTCAGGACCGATGCTTCCGACACAAGTCTCGGAGCTATGTTAATGCAGCAGCACGATAGCCGCTTACATCCTGTGGCTTACGCGAGCCGGAAGCTGCTTGCTCGTGAGGCCGCCTACAGCACCATCGAAAGGGAGTGCTTGGCATTGGTCTGGGGAGTGCAGAAATTCAGTCCATACCTTTACGGTAGGAAGTTCCTCGTACAAACCGACCACCAGCCGCTGAAGTACATCAATCAGGCGAAGCATCTGAACAGTAGAGTGCTGAGGTGGAGCCTCCTGCTGCAGGAATTTCCTTTCACGATCGAACATATCAAGGGCAGCGAAAATGTGGGCGCTGATTTCCTAAGCCGTTTGTAAGTCCGCCTCACTATAAGGCTTTGTTTTTCTCTATTAAGCCAGTATATGTATGTTGTGTTTACTCCGTACTTTGTTTCTATCCTCCGAATATGAAAACTTCCCACTGTTGGAATGTGCACGACTATATCTCGTACGGAGCGCAGTTTGGTTTGCTTAGTGTATGTACTCTTGATTTTTTTTGTGTGTGTGCGTTATTGTTCGCCGAGTTTTTGTGAAGAGTTAGTTTAAATATTCACGAGTGAATCTTCTTAAGTGAGGGGCAGTGTCACAAAATCCGGCTAAGTGACATTATTCATGTCACAAAATCCGGCTGTGTTACGTTATCCATTCTCCCGGGCTGGACGCGTCCTTCCAAGAAATTCGCGGGGTGTGGGAGCTGGGACCCAGCTTCCGCGAAAACGAAGCGATGTTGTCTTTGGGGGAGGATGAAGCGACGAGCGGGCCAGCGTCCTGGGGTTTGGTTTCTTTTTGTTTTGTTTTTTCCACGCCTGCGTGCTGGAATGCGAGGGCTCGTTGAAGGGGACTCTTTGGGGAAAAAGCGGGCAGGGTGAGCGGGAACTTGGAAGCAACAGACAGGGAATCGAAGCGTCGAGTCCGTGGAGCTCAACGGTAGCGGGCCAGGTCCGGACTGGGGAAGACTTCGACGACGAAGTGTGTGTGTGTGATTGTGTGGCCACTTCAAGCCGCTCAACCCACCGTGGTACCACCGGGACCATTCCTTCCCCCTTCGGACAGCGCCTCGCAAGACCGTCACTCCCGGACACTGTGAGACGAGATTTCCCCTCCACTCGCATTTTCCTTTATAGTAATTAAGGTAGCGGTATTTCCGTAGTTGGTTTTTATTCTCACGGGTGTCCGATTTATTCTTTGATAACATTTAAGCTCCGAAGTTGTTATTTGTTTTTCTTTTATGCTCGGGGAAGCTCCCGCGTAAGAGGTGGTTAATGCATTGTACTAAGCTGTAGACTTTGGGTTTTGCCTAATTCGTTGTGTGTTG
Source organism: Ixodes persulcatus (assembly GCA_013358835.2). Lineage (NCBI taxonomy): Eukaryota > Metazoa > Arthropoda > Arachnida > Ixodida > Ixodidae > Ixodes > Ixodes persulcatus. Next base: position 198,396 of record JABSTQ010010228.1, read on the forward strand.
AGTGATTTTATCTTCGCCGCCCGTGCACCGGCCGGGTGAAGTGCGTTCGAGTGCGGTTGTTTTTGCAGCTCGGCACTTGTTAACTTTTTTGTGTTTGTTTGTTTGGTTTGTAGTATTAAAATTCGTTTCGTTGCAAAAACTGTGGTCTCCCCTTCATTGGCAAGACTCCACCGAGGCGTGGACCTATCGCCTGGTCGGCAGTCCTTGTGTTTAAGCAGAGAATATCAACAAACCTGTGACACTCGTCTCATGCTCAAGCATTATTTAGGATAATATACATCAATAATGCCTGTCTCGCAGTGGCGTTCTGATCAAAATGTAGCAGAAAATACAACCAGTTGCAGACCAAAAGAGAACTAGAACAGTGAGGCATACTTATTTGTTGTCATTTTATCCTGCACATTATGGAAGAATACAACTCTTCGCGATCAATCTGTAGCAGAACCGCTTAGCAGTTCTGCTGCAGGTGTGAATGTGCCGCGAGGCAGAATACAGTATTGGTGCAGAAAACGCCATCCCTAAATAAGTAGGCCAACTAGATGAACAGTAAGTAACATTATTACCCGCCACAAATTAGACGCGCCGGAAGGTCCAGTTGCGTCGTCTGATCTGTTTGTAAAGCGTTCTGTCTTTGGACAGAACGCTTTTGTTACTGCTGGAGCTCGCCAAAAGCTGACATTCTCCTCAACGCGCTTGGTCCTTCTATAAGTGCAATTACTGAATGCAAATGCGGCGCCGGCGGCACCCTGAGCCACATGCAGTGCTGCACATCTCAAATTCTCAAACCTTCGCATTTGAAACTCTGGACAGCTCTGCCGAGAACGACGTGGGAAATACCCTGCTGCCTTCTAGTTCGAATGGGCAGCCACGCGCTATCAAATTCGACCACAGCGGTGTCGAATCGACGATCGAACGCCACCAGTAGGTAAAATCCACTCACCGTTTATGTTCCGAACAAGCGTCCCACGGGCCTCGACGTGTCGAGACGGGGCCCGCTAGCTTGCATGAATGAACTGTGGTCTTCACTGCCGACGCTCGCTCCCAAGCATTGAATACCACGAACAACTCCATGATTATTACACTCGGCAATACGGCGGCACATAACACGACAACGTATAAAACAAGAAAAACAAAGACCGCTTGAACCGACGCGACAGCTCCGAAAAGCGCCCAACCGTAGGCTTGAAAACGACACAGTCGCACTGTCAGAGGTTGGAAAAGCAAAAAGTCAGAAAACAAAACTGACAAAAGCAAAAACAAACAAAACAAAAATAAACGTCACTTCCGTTTTTTGTTGTTTTGCTTGTTTTTACTTTTTTGTCTCAGCCAATGGGCGTTGCAACCTTACTGCGGCGAAACGCTCGTCCTCGATGTGACAAGGTCGCCGGCAACACGATTTCCCCGTGTTGCCGGATAGAGTTGTCCAACTCGCACCAGTTACCCAATTAATGAACCACAGGCAGCAGTAAAGCACGTGAACAATAGGCAGTTTCATGATACTCTTCAAACATATGATTTCGGAACTTTTCAAAAGACATGTCATTAAAACGACGGTCGTCGCACAGAGCTTCGCATAAGTCGACGGAGCGGTGCTGGCGGGGCCGGAGAACTCCAGAACAAGGCGGTGGCGCCCTCTACTAGCATGCACAGAAGGAGTAACCTCTGCGGCCAGCATCTGGACTCTGGTTACCATGCGCTTTTAGAAAGCTTGTTTTTTGCATAAAAACAAACAAACAAATTTTTTTTTTCTAAAAGCTTTTATTGGAGATAGGTGCGAAATGGCAAACACGTGATGATTTTTAAAAATCCGAGTTTACAAAGTTTTGCGGTACAATTAATATTTTGATTCTAAAACCACGTCTCACCGGAAATTTTAGGTAGCGCGTCCTGACCTGGGTGCGTGCTGACTTCCCTAGTTGTGCACGATACGCCTGCTTGCGAGCGGGTGTTGGCGTATCTACCGCATGTGCCTCGGCGCCGAAATTGCTGTTTAGAGCCGAAATGGAAGAGTAACTGTTACCGCTACAATCCCCAAATGAGATCACGCAGCTGTGAGGTTCCATTAGGTGCGGAGGCGGGAAGGATGGAGGCGCTGCCATCGCCGACAGTTAGCTTCCGCCGTACGGAATATATATTTATTAGTTCACCTGCGTGGACTGTATTACTGTTTCGCGATGAGGTGCCCGGAGTGATTACCAAAGGGCTGCCCAACTGTTTTCAAATTGTTGCGAGACAAGAGACGAATACCCGCAAAATATGCAACGCAGCAGTGGCATGTCGGACTGTAGGAAGAAAAGCAAGACATTATTGCCCCGATCACGATCATGCGGAAGCACTGTTGCGAGGAGCGCTGCCTCGTCATGCAGTGAAAATGTTGAGAAGATGCATGCGGCAGCAGTTGGCGAAAACTGATGTAAAGCTGCAGTCCCGTTGTAGCGCGCAACGTCTGCCGAATAGGTTTGAGCAACAGTCAACCAACAATGGTGTCCATTGTTTCCGCAACAATTCCTCGAAACATCTATCCCGACCTAGCGCAAAAACTGTTGTGTCGTAAGGTTGGAACACTGTTGGAAAGCAATGTTTGGCAACTGCATTCTGCCAGTACAAACGCAATCTGTTTTTTTTTTTTTTTTAAATCTGCCACGGGAACAGTTTGCTAAGTGTTGCGATAACTGTTTGTAAGCTTTGTTTTCCGAAAGCAGAAAGTTACGTTGCCACAACATTTCGGAATCAAAGGTCCCGACGCTACCGCAACATCAGTCGAATAGTAGCAAAACAGCAGTTCTGCACTCTCGCAAATGCAAACGTGACGTTGTTGGCGGAGCTTGTGTTGCGTGATAATGTTTCGCCTACAGCTGCGCTGGTCTTTTCCGCAAAGTTTAGCAACATCAGGACAGCACAGATTTTGCTGGGTAAAAGCAATGCTTCGGTAACTGTTGCGAGCATGAGACAGTCAACGGTTGACCGACACAGTTGCCGCAGTGCTTTAGCAGCGGACACTTCTGCAGTGTTATGACTGTTGCTACAACATTGTTGCGCGATTGCAATACAACTGTTTTCATGTTGCGAAACATTGTTGCGCCGACTGTCTCCACAACATAAATTGTTACCTGGGTTTTGGTGTTAAAAGTGCATCCTTTATGGGTCAGCCTTTACCTTTTTTAATGGGGAATTTCAACCCTTTTGAGAGGTAAGACGACGTAATTGAGGGCGCTGCTTTTACCTCCTTTTGGAGGGAACTATGATCCACTTTGGGGTTGAATGCACACGATGAGGAAAACAGCTCAGAAATCGCGAACTACGAAGAACAAACACGACAGAAAAGTGCTGTCCTGTCATGTTTGTTCTTCGTAGTCCAGGCTTTCCGAGCTGTTTTCCCCATCATGTATAACAGCAACCAACTGGCCCAGTTCACCACCTTATTACAGGTTAAATGCACACTAGATGGAATCACTTTGGAATCACATGACAATGTTTTATTGTGGCTGTCACAAACACAATGGCATAAAAATCAATGGCATGACTAGACATCTTATAAAAGTTCTAAGATGAAACCACTAAGCGCAATAAAGGTATCTGGAACAACACTTTCGGGGCTCTAGTCGCAGTTAAAGATGAACTAGAGGCAGAATGCAACCAGGACTGCCTCAGCAGGCGACGCGGCTTCGAGATCTCCCTCCACTGCCACATAGCTGGGCGCCTCAGGATTAATTAGGCTTGAGCTGACAGCCACCGGGTAGATCGGACTGCGTGCCTGGAACCAAAAAAATGTGGAAATCATGTGATATGAAGTTGAAACATATCATCCCCAATTTGAAGAAATTGTGAAGAAATATTAGATTTTTCTAAGACGCATTTGGAGCATTTGATGGGCCACTGATTCCAGCATTATAAAGCATCGACCATACTTACCAGACGTGACCAGTTTAACAGTTTACTAATTACCACTGACTAAAATTATCACATGGCGGGTGGTAATCGTAGATTAGTAAGCACTTTGTATTCACCGGTCATGTTTAAATTTGTCAGCCCGATTTACTTAGGTGACTAACAAATCTTAGTCAAAGGGGTACAACTACTCTAGCAGGTTAGTATATACAAGTGCTGATTGTTGGGCGAGTTGGTATTGTACGTGAAAAAAAACATGATTGCGCTTTAAGACAAGGACAGAGGAAGAACATACCCCACAGAGCACTACACCACATTAGCTACTCAGCACCACAGCAGATCCCTATGACCGCTAACCCTAACTGCCGAACTTAGGAAAATATGCAAATATTTTCGCCGAAGTGCTCTGCCAGATAAAAATTGAATTTTTTTTATATAGACATGAGAAGAACAGCACACAAGGACGAGAACACATAAAAAGAACACACCGAAAAAGACACACTCAAGCGCCTTGTGTGTCTTACTCTAATTTATTTACTCGAAGTATGCCCTCAATTTTCTCTGGAAAATGAACGAACACCACACACACAAAAAAAATTTAAAAATCAAGAACCTCATTTCAATTGCCCAAATGCAAATAAGAACATCAAAATAAAATATTGCACTACGCTTACCTGCAGTAAACAGTGTTAAGAACTGTCACGAAATGCGTCCAAAGTAGCAGGCATCCAGTACCCTCGACGAAAGAAATATATTCAATCAACTTCAAATAATGCAAACTTGAGCCATATCTAACTCGCCTACTGAATGATTACTTTAAAAAAAACCTGATCACACGCGAAAAAAAAAAGCCAAGACAACACTATAATTGCTAGTCTCTCTGCCGGCAACAACTTAATGACCTTATTCCGTAATATTCTACTTTTAATGTTTGCGAAGCGCACGAATAATTTCTAACTGCCGAATGTCGAACTTCGGCAAATATGTAAATATTCTTGCCGAAGTAATTTGCCAGATTAAAATTGAATGAATGTCTTATTTAGACATGAGAAGAACAGCACACAAGGACGAAAACACACACACAAAAAAAGACACAAAAAAAGACACACTCAAGCGCCTTGTGTGTCTTGTTCTAATTCATTTACTCGAAGTATACCCTCAATTTTCTCTCGGAAATGAACGAACAGCACACACACAAAATCAACATAAAAAACAAGAGCCCCATTTCAAGTGCACAAACTGGAACAAGAAAATCAAAATAAAATATCGGACTCCACTTACCTGCAGTAAGCAGTGTTAAGAACTGTCACGAGATGCGTCCAAGGTAGCAGGCATCCAGTACCCTCGACGAAATCACCCTACAACGTTGCCACAGGACGAAAGAAATATATTCAATCAACTTCAAATAATGCAAACTTGAGTTATATCTAACTCGCCTACTGAATGATCAGAGTTTTAGAAATGCCTGATCATACGCAAAGAAAATTCCAAGACAATATAATTGCTAGCCCGCTGCCTGTAACAACTTCATGACCTTATTCCGTAATATAATACTATCAATGTTTCCGAAGCGCACGAATAATTAGCTCAGACAATTATATTCGGTATTTCAAGGTAACGTGACATTTCACCAAAATATTTATTAAACCTCGTTAAATTAAAAATTAAAAAAACAGAAACAAAAAACGTTGATATTAGGAATCAGTGTTTAACACTGATATTTACAAATATCACCGACGTTGAGAATAAATCGCGCCGGTTGGCCGGTGCCGCCAATGAATGCCTGATCGTCTACTGCTCTGCAGGGAAAAAAAAAAAAGAACACCTTATGAGATTTTCAAATATTTGATCAGATCCTCAATTTAACGTCCGACGCGACACACCAACGGCCCCAGAAAGAGAAAACCTCCTACCCCCTCACGCCTTAAACGTAGGCGACGCCCGATTCAAAAGGCGTCTTGCCGCCCGGCTCGCCGAACCGCCGCTCTCCCCCTTCGTCCACCCGCACACACATACACCGGGAAAAGCTGCTGGCTAAGCCACTGGTTAGCGTATGTCAACCTTCTAAATGTGCGCTAGTGCAAGCGACAGTCATTCCTGTTCTTGCTCTTTATGAACTTCGATGGTCTAAACCGTGTCTGCGTTCGCGCCACACACTAATTTTATCGAACGCTCGACGCGTTCAAACGTGCCAACATGTCCGCCAACCCTTTGTCTAAGGAAGACGGGGGTCGCCTTTCCGGGCGGTCATAACCGACGCGAACTGCCGACCGTGCAGAACATTTCCTTACCTGCATACGTGCACACGACATGGATCTTCGACTGAAGTCAATGCAGCGCTCTCGGTGACCTCGTAAGAAGAGACTGAGCCGAACAGAACAATAAAGAACGTTCCTGCACCGGGACGCCTCCGTCGAACGTTCGAGAAGAAACACCGTTATGCCGTCATGACCGGGCGCGTCGGCGGGGAAGGCGCGGACACTCTTCGGCCGGGCAGGCGCTCTCCCACGCATGCGCGAATAATCACGTGTCATACGAGGAGACCAATTAGCGAACTCGTTTGCGCCTTTCCACAGCCAATCGCAGCACCCAGGCTTTGGCAGTGCAAAACAGGTGCACCCTCTGGGAGGTAATACATGCCGCCTCGGTGCCCCTTCGCGGCGAACTTCACCTGGTAGCACCGCATTCTTCGTGGTTGCTGTGCCTGAGGAGGTAACAAGCGGAGCGCTTCACCCCTGGGCGGGAGGAGGGTGGTAAAGGCGGTCTGTTACCTCCTTTTGGTCCCCTTTTTTCTAAGAGTGATATGTCAAAAGCTGCCTGCTGCATACGAGAAGAGAGTGCTCTCTTTTCATAGGTACTTCCTCAAGGTCCGCGACTCCTGACAATACTTGATCGGCCGAATCGGCAAGGCCGATCAAACTCCAGTCTATTTCGATATGACAAGCAACACGACAGTGAACGTGAAAGGAGCTCGGGAAGTGAAGCTCCTGTCAGGTAATGAAAAACTCTGGTTCACAGTGATGCCGTCATGCTTGGCGAACGTTACAAAGCTCCGTCTGTACCTTGTTCTCAAGAGGAAGACGATGCCGTCAGAGTCTTTTTCTAAAGGTGTGAATGTGCTTGTCAACCAAAAGGGATACATGACGGATAACAGGATGGTAGAATGGTACCACCTGGTGTGGCTTCTGCGACCAAGAGCATCCCTCAAAGACCACATCCCCAACCTTCTGGCGTTGTACTCCTTTCGAGGCCACCTGACAGACAAGGCGAAAGTGGAGTTGCGAAAGGTGCGCACGGACATGCTTGTGATCCCCGGAGGTCTGACAGGGCAGCTGCAACCACTTGACGCCGGTGTCAACAAGCCTTTTAAGGACCTACTCCGACGTGAATACAATGAGTGGTTGGCGGCAGACGGCCGCAAACTTACGCCGATGAAAGGGCCCTCCCTAACGGCTGTGCGCAATTGGGTGCTCTCGGCAGGGGCGGCTGTGCCACGGGGAGTCGTGCTGTGGTCGTTCACGAAGTACGGCATTTTGTTGTACGACGACGTGCATTGGGGCTGGAGCAGCGACGACGAGGACGACACCACTAGCGAGGACAATGATAGCACTAGTGAGGACGAGTGGACCAGTGGCCGATGAGTAGTCCTGAGACTAATACATTTTCGCTGTGGAATGCACCCACGGGTATGATTTTCTTTTTTTCATTTTCTTTACATACAATATGAGGCGTTTACTTACATTCGAGTCGACTTACATTTGTGTAAATACAATAATTTCAATCTTTTTTTTTATTTTTTGTAGAGCTTTTGACACTTATCAATGACTGTTTCTCATAGAAAGTATGTACCGTATTTGCACCAAAATATTGCAAAAGCAAATTTTAAACCCCTCCCCCCAAAAAAATAATTATTACTATTATGATGCAAACATCAAGTTACTGCACTCGAGGGCATTGCAGATGCGACAAGGGGACGAGAATCTGTACTATAACCAACTAGCCCAAACCCAAGTCCAAGCTTTATTAATCTTCAGGACGAGAATCGTCCTTCTCACTGTCAGGACTTCGGAGATATCCCGTAGTTTCTTTTTCTTCGGGGTGAGCTCTTTGTCGACAAGCTCTTGAACCACGGCGCACCGTGTCAAGTCGGTTGGTTTACAAAGAGCGCTGTATTTACTCAAATCTAACGCGCACTTTTGTCGGAAAAATAGGTCCGAAAATCGCATGCGCGCTAGAATCGAGTACGACCCAAAATTGCGCTACCATATCGCCATCGACATTTCAAATTGGCCGCTTCATTGCGCGCTGAGCATGAAAGGCTTAGAGCGTAGCCAGCGCATAGCGTAGTCGTGTGTCTCTTGGGTTCGCACACCATGGAAGTTCCCACTGCAAAGACACGCCGCGTTCACCATGATGCTGGATTCAAAAGAAAAGTGATATTGCGCGCAGAGAGCGATGGAAATCGGGATCACTAAACGCATAACATGCGTTTAGTGTTCCAGAAAGTTGCGTGTGGGACTGGCGCAAGCAGAAAGAAAGTATTTACTCGATTGTAACGCGACCGCGATTGTAACGCGAGGGGTGACTTTTCACTGCTTCTAGCAAGAAAAAATGAATCGCGAATGTAACGCGAGGGGCGACTTGTAATGCGTCCGGCGAAAAAAAAAGGCCAAATAGAAACTACCGAAGTAGCGTGACACTGGCACATGCATGAAAAATTTCATTTATTTTTAAATGTTGGCTAGAAGCAATCACCTGCCTCAAGACGTTGTGCCCTTGCTAGTCGTCGTCAGACGAGTTCTCGGAATCCGAGTCCTCCTTCGCACGCCTCTTGAAGCGGGCGTCGTACTGTGCCCGACACGCTGCCATTGTAAGGGCAGCCGAAGGGAGATGAAACACAAGGCAGCCAAAGTCGCCGATGCCACCACACACGACAAACGCAACGTGCACTCCGTCAGAAAAAAAAAGGCGGAAACAAAGAGAGAGTTATTGGCTTGCAGTGGACCCGAATGGCTTTTGGCAGGCACATGTTGCCAACATAGGTCGCGGGGCGCCCAAATCTGGCGCCTTCAATTAGGTCTGGGCGTATCGTTGCAATTTTTACATAACTTTAATTTCGGTATTCGATTGTAACGCGAGGGTTGACTTTAGGCAGCCTTAATCTGGAAAAAAACTCGCGTTACAATCGAGTAAATACGGTATTTTGGCCACCAAGTTTCAAAGATGAAATGCTTTGGGCCGTTGACAGCGACAAGGAGTCGTCCGACAGCGATGACGAGTGATGCATATCGCCCCACGGGCGCTGCCCCGTACCGGCATCGTGATAACGACCTTCCCGGCGAGAGATTGTGCTGTTCATTTCATCGCAAGATTGACGCATTTAGAATAAAACTTCGTTGTTCCAAGTGAGAAAAAGTTTCATTTCTGTATCCAACCTACAAATTCTGTTGCGCGTAAGAATCGAGGTCATCGCGTTTTTTGTAGCGTGAGCTACACTGGCCGAGGTTGAGCAGTTTCGCGTGGCTCGCATAATGAGCCGTGCTTCGTGCTGCGCAAGCGCGAGGAGCAGTGACGTCACAGGACGCACAGCTGGCGCGCCGTAGCCGCCGCCGCCGCCGGCTCCGCCGCCACCGCGCGCGCCTCGCCGGTCTGCGCAATCGCGAGGAGCAGTGACGTCACACGGAGCACAGCTGGCGCGTCGGAGCCGCCGCCGCCGCAGGCTCCGCCGCCACCGCGCGCGCCTCGCTGGTCTGCGCATTCCAGAGGAGTGACATCATAGCCGCGGCAGACGCACTGGCGCCGCCGCGTGCCCAGCTGTGCGCCTCCGTTGCGCAGTAGCCAAGTCCGACGCTGCACTGGAGCCGCTTGATAGCGCCTCTAATTTTGTGCGCATAAGCTCACGCTACGTATATCCTGGCATAGCCGAGCTAAGCCGCCGCATTTTTTTTTCTTTCAGACGTCGAAAAATGGGTGCGCATTACAATCGAGGGCGCGTTAGAGCCCAAAAACTCTCGAGCAGAAACCAAAAAATACACAGACCGCTGGAAGCGATACACAATCCATCGTTCTCGCCTTTGCTACAGTCCCTCTGCATAAACACGCGCCTTGTGTTTCACAATTGCACAAACATGGCCGGCATTAGCTTGGCTCATGTCTCGACTCGGCTTCACTAGGCTCGGCTTGGCTGGAGCTGGTTAGTGTCCCGCAATCCCAAGCGGAGAGTCGTGTGTTTTGCGGTCGCGTGCATTGTACATTCGCGAAAAGGACAGAATGCTTTCAACACTCTCTATTCCTCCCTTTACGTGCCGCAAGAACTAATGCCTTTCCTCCCCGCACCGTTTTTCTTTGCACCCCTGCATTCGGTCGGGGGAATGGATGGCTTTCTGCCGACTCGCGCTCCTTGTGGGCGACCTCGATTTCGAATTTGACGCAAAATGTTTCTTGGAGCGCGTGATTTCGAAAAAAAAAACCTTCTGTTATCTCCGTGTAGACACAGTACATTTGATCCTGCAAATACTGCAAAACCTTCGCTAGTGAAATGCAGTTCCGGGGTTGCCTCATAGAGGGCTCCAGCGTGTACTGGGTCGTAAGTGACCACAAAAGCTCGCTCGTAAGCAAACACAAGTGTTTGAACGGGACTGTTCTTTACTAGTCGGAATCCAACGTCAGGGTCGATATTCTCAGATCTATCAGTTGACAAGCTCCACTGAAAAGCGTCGTTCGAAAGAGGCCCTTCTCGGTAGCCCACACGTGAACAGGTACATGCAGATAGCGATCCTAGCGCGAACGGTGGCGCCGCTCTACCGAGCGACAAAGAAGGACCTTTTCCGTACGACGCTCTTCTTGCGCAAACATTGTTCACCAAAAAAACCACAACGAAATCGCCTTCCAGCTATGCTGGCGCACCGCGAAAGAGCGCCAGGCGTTCTGGGAAGCTTGTCGGCCAACCTTGATCTGGTAACAATGGTGACGGTATGGTTTTGATGAATCGTATCACTAATGGTGTACAAGAAGAACAATTAATTTACACTAACTCGATCATGCTAACAAAGAGCACAGAATGTGCTGTGATTGAGCTGGGCATGTGCCGTGTTTGTGTGTGATGTAACATAACTGATATTGCACGTCATGGTGTTCCTTGATGTCCCAGTCGTGCAACGTCATATCACGAGCATCGCGGTGTCATGTGACATCACGACACTACGGTAAGAACCTACACCGGACTTCTAGGCCCACCTAGCTAACCGGGAGCTCATTTTTGTCAGCCGCCCTCTCCTAGTGTGCCGGTGCTAGGCGGTGAAGCCCACATTGTTATGTGCCTCTTCTCCATTTTTTCATCCGGACCTAACCGGACCCTAGTTTTTCAATACAAATCCCCAGATATTGAGTGGGCACTTCAGCGGTACTTTGCGATTCCTGCGCACGATGACGACGCGAAACTCGGAATATTTGAGAAGTAACAAACTGTCCCTGGCACATCTTCACACGTAAAAATATCAGATTTAATGAAATGTCACTTTTATGACCATCGAAATGGTGATAAAGGCGCCGGTTTTAAGGCAACTTTCAGGGTGGTTATCGGGGACACTCTTAGTGGCTATGTGAAAAATATTAATTGTTTTCTGGAGTGTCAGAGGCCATTTTAAAACATGCATTATGTTCTCTTTGTTTTTTAATGCAAAAGCATTAGCTATCACATGAAGCACCGCCGGCGTTGTTTGTGACCCCGAGAAACTAGCAACTGAAGAGCACTGCTTACGTGTAGAAATGCTTTCGCTTTCCTACACATAAGCAGTGTTAAAGGGCCCCTGAAGAGAAAAAAAGTTTTCCTTTCATACAGTCTGGTTGGGAAACCTGTGTCCAGAAATTAATTTTACTGCAAAAGAATAAATGTTGGATAAATATTGATGGCGCGAGAGTTTTTTTTTTTTTCAATTTTGCGCGCAAAGTTTATGAAGTCATGGAGTGGTCATACAGTCTTTCCATCTCAACGAGATGGTCATACACTCTCTCCACCTTAAAGGAGCGGTGCAACGATATTCAATCGGAATGTTTTTCACTTTACACGCGCTTACTGGCACTAGAGGGACTCAAGGATACTCGCACGCAACGCCACTGACCAGGAAACACCTTTGTTGCGCTGTAATTTCGAGGACAAAACCGAGCGTTTTCATTCAATCTCTCCTTCGCAAACCCTGATGACGTAGCTGGGCGGCAGCAGTACCGCCCAGTGACGGTATTTGAATGCGGCTCATAGATTGGACCCGAGCATTGCGTGGGCACTCGAAGTGGGCTCGTGATAATCTATAGCTCGAGAAGAATTTGGGTTGTGTCCTGTGTCCAATCGCTGCAATGACGACAACAGCCGAACCATAACAATGTCTGGAACTCAGCGCGTGCCTTGTGCCTTGCCAACCCCAGCGCGTGGCTATGATCACCATTGGCGGCATATAATCGGCTCCAGATCACGTGGCCGCTTGTTCTGGCTCCGAGTTGAGGGGGTGAACGCTGCTCGTTTTTCCTTTTTTTTTTTTCTGCGACGTCGATTGCGTGTGGCGAAAAACGAACGGGTATTTCACAGCTCATTAACGTCAGGGATCCGTTCCAAGCGGTATTTGAGCAAAATACAAAAGTCGTTGCATCGCCCCTTTAAAGGGTAACTGCAAAGAAAAAAAAAGTTTTTTTTTTTAAACAGCCTAATTGGGACAAGCATGTAAAAAAAAATTTTCCGCGAGAAAACGATTTTTTTTTTCAGCAATATTTATTGCGTGAGACTGATTTTAGTTTGCGGCTATTTCGTCCGTTTTAAATCGCGCGCCACGAAGTTGGGATTCCGTGACGTTGATCCCAATCGGCTGCTATGGGCTAAGAGTTTGATTGACAGCTTAGATCTTGGTTGTTAAACCTTTGTTATATGTTGTAGTTTCCTTTTGAGCGGCATATTTTTACGTTTAAAGAATAATCCATGTAAGGAGAGTTATTATTTTTTACAAATGGTTTACAAGACGGGCAGTTCCGTTTGGATTCATACCAAAACAAACAAAAGCTTCGCCATTCTTTCATGGCCGCCGAAGTCTCTGCTGCCTGTCTCGCCTTCCTCGACTAGTCGTTTCGCCGAAGTGATCAGTGTTTCGTGTTGACCCAGGTGCTTGAGTGAGACTTCCTGAAGTGAAGTAGTGCGTGTTTTGCAGCTGTCGCCAGTGTTAGTGATAGGAAGCGACGCGGGGTTTTGGCTTTCATAGCACGGTTTGTTTTTTCCGTTTTCCTCTTTGCTTTCTTAGCGTGTTTTTTTTTTCCTTGCTTGCGCGTGCAAAGGCTGACCTTTTTTAGATGTCAGCACCTGTGAACAGCGCGGTTACTCTGTAAAGTGCTGCGAGATGAGTGATCGCGACAGCTAGTCTTCCCGTAGCCATGTCGCCCCGAAAGATCACAAGCTGAATGCTATTTGGCTGCAGGCAATTCGGGCGTTCGCGTAACGACAAACGAGTCCACGTATGTTCTCGTCATTTCGCTCCGGAGGCCTTCGAGATTCGTACCAAGGCACTTCTCAGGTCACATCTTCGCGACATGTGCTCGCAAAACCCGAGCCTTATCGCGTCCCGTCAAACCAAAACAATACCGGCGCCATGTTGAACGTGCGTTGTTGCCACATCTTCCCCGACCAAACAAAAACAACGAAAGCAAACCGGCTCAAGCTTCCAGCGTACATTGACGGCACCTTCCCCTACCCATTCCCCGCCCCCCCCCCCCAATCCGCGGCCGGGAGTCAAGACGCTGCGTACTCCGCAGCAAAGTCAATCCAAGAGAATCCAAGAGTGAGGGGCGGGGCGTAGTTCCCCTGCGCGCAGGTCGAAAGAGCGGGAGTTTCAAATGTGGAGAGGTTATGACTCCGACTAAATTACGTCCTGTGGCGTAAATATTGCTAAAGAAAATTTTGTTTTCGCGGAAGATTTGTTTTGTGACATGCTTATCCTAACTAGGCTGTTTAAAAAAACACTCTTTTTTTTGCAGTTACCCTTTAACGTGATGGTCAAGCCGATACCCCTCTCCTCCACGCGCCCGAAATGCCGAGAGAGAAAACAAGTGGGAAGGAGGTGACTACCAACTAAATCGCGTCTCGCGCCGTCAATATTGCTCTAAAAAAAAGAAAATTTTGCTATAAACTTTTTTTTGACATGCACGTCCCAACAAAGCCGTTTAAAAAAACATTGTTTTTCTTTTCAGGGGCCCTTTAAGTGTACTCCTGTAATTTTTTATGTACATTATGTTTTGACAGTTGAGATGCTGGATTGTTGGCATAATCTTTATATGACAAATATGAATTTTATGGTAAATCTTCGGTTCACCAGCTCGACGGGACGTAGCCAGGGGGAGAAGGAATGACAATCGTGACGCGAGTTTTCTCGTCAGCCTCATCAGCCGTGTTCCATCGCGCATTTCTTTTCCAAAAATACGGCAATCCGTCAGAAATTCATTCGAATCTCGTTAATTTCGACTCGGGGAAGGGGGGGGGGGTTGAAAATTTGTTTGAATAACCCAGGCAGCACGAAAATATTAGACAAATAACGGACAAATATCGGTCAAAGTTTTAAGAAATAACGGTCCCATAATGATTTACAACCCGGCTCCAGATCGGTCCAATAACTTGAACCGATCACGGCGAAAGTTTTGAGACCGATATCGTCAACCGTTTTGCGACCGATATCTTCAACCGTTTTCCGGCCAATATCGTCAACCGTTTTTCGGCCATCTTTCAAAATGTTTTGTGGCCGTTATCGTTGAACCATTTTGGGATTTAAATGTCTATTGTTGAAATATGTAAGAATGCGAATGACTACGACATAAAATGTGAAACTCTTTATTTTTAACGGAAACGGATGCTTCATTTTAGGGGGAATCAGAGATGTCAGACCAATTTCGACTTGGACAAGGGGTATGGGAGCCACTGTAAAAAGTTTTACTCCATTTTATGGGTAAAAGTTGCGGGTTCATAGTGACGGCATGGTTTCCCGTAATCTAGAAACTGAACAGTGTGCAAATACAAGGCATATATTTTTGTAAAATGATGGAACGTCTGTATTTCACTTTACGGAGTTATCCGTTTTCCCATTTTATTGGTAAAAGTTGCTGGTTTTATATTGCCGGCAAGGTTTCCCGTAATCTAGAAACTGGACCGTCTGTAAAAACAAGGCACATAATTTCGTAAAATGACGGAATGTCTAGCCCACTACGGACAGCTATCCGTAGAATTATGAAAGCTGTCGGCACTAAATAACGAAGCACTATACCTTTCGGCCTTATATAAGACCAAAGTTACGAGCCATCCGTACCACCTGCACCTCCGATACATCAGGCGACTCCCCTGGAAGGGCTATACCTCTGCCAGGGGTGTCACCTGACGTATTGGAGGTGCAGGATTGGTGCGGATGGCTCGTAGCTATGGGCTTCAAGAAGACAGAAATGTCTAGTGCTCCGTTATATAGTGCAAACAGCTTCCATGTTCGAGCAAGTCAAAGTCACATGAAGCTTTTGGGGTATGAATTGGTATGGAGAGCTCATAGCTCCGTCATTCAATATATGAACTTGTATAATTTTTCATCCTTAGACAAAACAACAACAGTTCAACAAAAAAAAGAGCACACAACCTCTACTACGCATTTCCAGGATTTGTTTGTGTGAGATCAGCTGTTCCTTGAGGTGAAAGCTGAACAAACGAACCAATTAAGAAGTTTTGCCACAATTCCTTTATTGGAAGAAGGCATGCCTTGATTTAAGTTGGGAGAAATTTTACATTACAGTTGTCCTTGCGCTCGCCGTCTAGATGCCCCTCCATGCTTGAGGTTATAGTTGTCCTTCAATTGAAGACCTCTCGGTATCTTCATGGTGCACGTAAGGGCAGCCTGAAATAATGAGCAGAAGATTCGAAATCAATACACAATCACAACAAACTGTATATGACAGGCATGGTTGACATCAGCAAGCAGCGTGTTTACCACCTAACCCAGCTCCTCACCTTTCTACTGCATATGACTATATAAAACAAACCTCCCATAATTGAACCAAAGTAAATTTTTTATTGATTTGAATACCACACACAACAAGTGATTGAGAAATAAAACTAACAAATTAAAATTTGCCTAACCATTCAGTGATATTAAGCACATTCAAGCGAGCCATATCTCCTTTAGAGTATACAGTTGGCTCGCAATAATTCAAACTCGGATATTTAATACCTCTGGTTAAGTCAAACAAATTTCAAAACTTGGGTTGTCCCGCTACGTTTCCAATGTATTCATAAGCCGCCTAATTTGAACGACGTTTTCGTGTAATTCATACTTTTTGTTCTCGCGGCCCCGTTGAGTGTACTTCTTTCCGAGCACCAGTGCACTGCGGAGAAGCAGCACCTGTGGAGTTTGCTTTTACAGGTGTTGCTTTCCCGCGGTGCACTGGTGTTCAGTAAGAGATCACTCAACAGGGCTAAAGCAGAGCAGAGCCGTACATATACATAGGTTGCACGTGACGTCATTCAAAGAGCGCTTCGATGACCACCAGAGGCGAGGGAAAGAAGGAGCTCCCCTCTTATCAAAACCATCTTTTGTGCCTCCCGGATTTGTGCAGGCGTCGCCATTCTCCTCCCAGAAGATTATATAAGATTAACCCGTCACTTAAAATTCTTACAAAAGCAGCTTCCCTCTCCTCCGCTTACATGGTGGTCAAAAGTATGCTATGTGTCGTCAGTGCAGCCCATGTATAGATCTTGGTATATGAAAAGAGCAAGCAGAGCCAATTCGTGCATCAGACGCAGATAAAGGGCTCGACAAGCTCTCTTGGCCCTCCAGAAGCTGAAAATAATCCGCTAGCCATGGTAGCGAAAAACGGGATTTTGATAAGTGTTTAAGAGTTAAATGTAGTAACTCTTCATGGTTGAAAATATGGTGCACGCAATGTTTCGATTATGGTTATGCAAAAAAGATGTAAGAAACGAATGTGCCGCTTGATTTCTGTTTTGCTCAAATGGAGTCTGACCGCTTTGACGGCAGATTCCCGGCGCTCGGCGCCTCGTGTACGGATCACGTCAATCGTTCAGCTGGTCATGCATGCTTTTTATATTTTCTATGTCTTCCATCGTGATTTCCCATGATCGTGGTCAAAACATCACTGCACCCCAGTCACCAAGAGTTACTACGACGAGCTTATTAATTTTGTTTCTCACAACCACCGCCAGGATATTATGCGCGGCTTCTGGTTGGCCACACACGAATTTGTGAAAACGCTCTAGAACACACCCAGCCCACCTTCAGCCAATGGTGCCTCCTATTTGCCTTCTATACATCCCGATGAATGGTTAAACTATCTCTATATATGTCTCTGAAGCAGAGGACACATGAGCGGCAAAAACGGGCGCTGCGCGGCAGTTTCCATATCAACTTGCACGGACGCTGCGATGTGGCGGCATGGCTTTATGTCGCAGCGTTCACATAAGCTGCTATAGAAACTGCAGCACAATGCCCGTTTCCATTACTCATGGGTCCCTGCTTAACAGTTCATAATATACGAATTTTTTGCTGGTTGAACAAACTTAATTGTGTTTTGAGGTGTCATGTGCTGTCTAAACAGTCCCTGATAAACAACATTATTGAGGGTTGAATAAACTTGTGTCATAAATTTTACCCATGTTTCGTGAATGGCACACCAGCTTATGATTAATGGGCCTGTGCAGAGGAAATGATGAAATATCTGTTTTGTATGTGTAGCCATCCATATAGAAAATCATAATTTATCTTGCAACACACTTAAGTGAACTTCTGATAATTCGAGCTTTTGATAATTTATAGAAAATTCGTGACTTCCTGGAGTTTCAATTGATGAGTCTACTCTATGTCACATTCAAATTAATGGTTTAGCTTCCTGGGCTTAATGATATCTGAACCTTTTGCTTTGGCAGTGCATTAAATGCAAAATAGTACAGCAATACATTTGCTCTAGTTTGTGCACTGGCACAGGCTTGTGCAACTAAGTCAAACTAGCTTTAAAGGGAATTGAAGCACTTTTTAAGAAATCTGAGTCAGGGGCAGACTTCCATAGCATTTTGGCTCGTTAATTCAGTAATCGCACTAAACTTGGGCAAAAGTCAACGTAAACTGCATTTATCTTGAAAAATATGTGCTGTGATTATAGCAGGGCATGCAATGACCTGTCCAAAGCTTCGTGACGTCATCGTTTGCATCCCCAAGTCAGCCTATTGGCGAGCAAGAGTTATCGGACCCTGCTGATCACTTTTGCTAGTCTTTATCTTCGTTCTTTCGCTCTGCTTTGCTCGGTGTGCCGCAACCCCCTGAGCGGGGCTACGCCAAAGTTTTAATTAACGATTACGACGCTCCTACTAACAAGATTAATAGAAAACTTTGACTTGACTTGGGATCTCATTGGCTGGATCTTTGGTGGCTCATGGACTGGGAAGCGGAGTTTGCGGATAAGCGTCCCAGCGTGCCCCTACTTGGCGACATGTGCCGCTTAGCATATCCAGTTCAATTCTAGCAGCCAAACACAGTATCCAAGCTACAACCGTTAGATCAAGGCATAATTCAAGGGTAGTCTAGATTGTGTTTACCAATTATAAATGTCCAGGCATGTCTGTCAATTAGCCCATCCAGAGGCTTTCGGAGATGATCACGAGAGCCAGCAGCTTGTCTTGGGCAGCTCACTGTCAGCCACTCTGTCCCTCTGTGCACAGTGCCACCTCCATGATCTCCCACTGAAGAAAAGAAACAGAATTTGGAAATTGTGATGACTGCAATGAGAACCAATCGGAACATCCCAGCAGCAGATGCTACGGTATGGTGGCTAGAATGCGCCTCCGCATTTCTTAGCATTCTTTACCACCCATGCATTAAAAATGGTCTCAAAGCGACAACATTAAATGATGCCACAGTAGCCGGCATGTCCTGCTGTCGGATGAGACAACCCTGGCGACTGGTAGTACAACTTCTGGCAATAAATATATGAGCTAAAGGCAAGCATCAATGGTCACGCAACATCCAAAATACTGGCTGCTAAATCTTCTATGGACTGTTAAGCTGAGGGATATTCTCTCCCCCGCAGCAGATACTACCTCAACAGCCATGATATTCACAACCTGCAAAAGAAATCCCATGGAAAGTCCATTCAGGAGCAACTGGGGTAGCTACAAAGACAAGCTCTCGCACTGTGAACCCATTCCACAAATCTGCCATAAGCAGCAGCAGTTCATTCAGAGTATAGAAGTTTGTCCTTTTCATACATTTCGAGATGAAATTGTATCTCTGGATTCTCCCAAGACTCTAGTTTCCAAGCAGAGATTTACGGCAGGCTGGCTGAGTTCCTGAGTAGAAAGGTTTATGTGTCACACCCAACGCGTCTTTTGTTGACATTCAGAGAAAGGAAGGCTGAATTTCCCTGATCGATGTTGATTAGGGTGGAAATCTTCAGACTTTTCCAATCGCGAACTTTCTCAACATTACCGTTTTTCCAGTTCATAGACACCTTGTACGAGGTTGAGTTGGGTACCAATGGTCATTAACAACTGCCTGAATCACCTGTACACATATGCGGTAACTATACAAAAGCCCAATTCATTGGAATGGGAATGGAATTAGATGCCTTTTGCCCGGAATGGAATAGAAATGAATAAGCCCAGTTCTTTTTTTTTTTGCCGTCACCGAAGTTGAGCCAGTCAGCAAGCCAGTTGCTCAGAAATAGAATGAGTGGGCGGGAAACAGCTAACCTGCGCGGAGCTCTAACAGACAAATGCAATAAAAAAAATCAAGCGTCAAAGCAAAGAGCAGAGGGGGGAGGGAGGGGGCGGGGTGGCGGTAGCGCCTTTCGCGCAGGCGACGGGCTTTGCTGGCGTTACACAAGAGCGAGCGAAACAAGAAACCAAGCACCAAGCAAAAGAAATCAAGGCATGGAGAATACACGCGTGCACAGACTGAGATCTGGGAGCGGGGGACGACTCATCACTCGCATAGCTCTGATAACTCGTTGACTCACGCGCCGCCGAAAGATGATCAGTTATTGTTTTCATTACGCCCGTGTCCCACTAGAGCGACAGACAGAAACAAACGACAGCGACAAGCCTCAAACCAGAGTCTTTCGCGATTTGACAGGCTTTGTATAATAAAGGAGGCTATGCTCAAACACGAGCATCATGCACGCGAGGGTATCTTTGGCAGGCTTGCAATCGCTCGTGCTTACTTCACGAGCATCGAACGACTAAACGCCTGCCAAAGGTGCCATCGCGAGCATGCTGCATGGGTTGAGGCTTGTCATTGTCTTTTGTTTCTGTTTGTTGCTCTAGTGGGACACTGGCATTAACAAACACGCTGGCCGCGTATGTCCTAGAAGACCAATGCAAAAAAAAGTTTGCAAGAAAAAATTTGTGGATTTAAGTTTTGCTGTTTGTTGCAGAGCAACGTGGTCGAAAGACCGATGTTTTAAACAAGCATCGACATATCACGGGGCTTTCTCGATATTTGCCGTACAATGTAAACAAACACTTTGTGCCACCAGCGCTCCGCTTAGTAAAATCGGTGCTTTTTTGAGGCATTTAGCATTTTTTTGCAATTGTCTACGCGTTTGATAAGGTCAGCTTTATGCTGCTTATGGCGGCAGCACAATGTAACAGTCAAGTGCCAATTTTTATGTTTAGGAATTAGAGGAATGGAATGGAACGATTCAGCCATTCCAGGAGTGGGAATGGGCCCAGTGTCCCCATTCCTAGGAGTTGAAAGGAATTGAATTATCGCAAACTCTAATTCCCCGGGAATTGGAATGGAATGGGGGTGCCCATTCCGCAACACTGTTCTTAACCTATTGCGCTACGACTTTGTGCATCGTTGCCCACAGATCGTGCATTTGTTTTGTAAAATTTGCAAAGAGCGAACTTACCTGAGGGAAAAGTAAAGAAAGAAAAAGGCTTAGCTCCTATGAAAATGCAGCGAAGCCACCGGTCTTCAAACAATACGGCGCCGTTTCGCACAGGAGTCAAGAGATGGCACAAGCAGTTACGACGCCAACTGCCGCCAACGAACGAGCATCCGGCGCCGAGAGCCGTTGCTTTTAGCAGACCGTCTTTTCGACTCAAAAGCGGCGCGCGTTCCGCAGGCGGTTACAGTCGCAGAAACAAAAACAGGCGCGGTAAGAAGGAACTGCAAAGCAGACGACATAAGCACCACGAAAAAAAGTTAAAATAACCCGACAAACCATTTTTTTTAATCGATTATGTGTCCATTCAATATGTTTTATTAGTAAGGATAATAAAATAATGCATTGGCAACTGATATCAGAAAAGTTTGCGCCGCTTTTGAGTCGAAAAGATTGTCTGCTAAAGACGCCGGCTCTCGGCGCCGGATGCTCGTTCGTTGGCGGCAGTTGGCGTCGCGACCGTTTGTGCCATCTCTTGCCTCCCGTGCGAAACGGCGCCGTACTGTTTGAAGACCGGTGGCTTCGCTGCGTTTCCATAGGAGCTAAGCCTTTCTCTTTCTTTACTTTTTCCTGACGTAACTTCGCTCTTTGCAAATTTTACGAAAAGAATGCACCATCTGTGGGCAACGCTGCACAAAGTCATACATAGCATGATAGATTAAGAAACCGAATTTTGTGAACGATTTAAAGAGCCTGACCGCTCCTTGGTGCACCCAGTAGTAACACACACTACCATAAGACAACCGTAAAACACCAAGCATCACCAGTGTTGGAGTAAGCGCTCAACCCGCACGTTTGAAACATTTCAACTCATCAAAAGAGAGATAAAATGCCTATTCCCCTATTTTAAGCAAGTCAAAAAAATATATGTGGGAGACACCATGCGCCCGGTCGCCATGGGCGGTTATCTCTACGATTGGCAGAGAGCATGGGGATAGAACTGGTAGAGCGGCAAAGCAGGAGAGGAGGATGAGGGGTAGTGAATCGAAAAGAGCTAGAAAGTGATATATTTAAAGAACAACTTTCCGTGGCAATGGAGCCAAAGCTAGAGAGTCAAACACGCCGTTTCACTGCACAGCTGAATATAGTTCAACAATAATAATTTTGTGGGTGTAACTTAACCAATTAAAAATATATAAAATAGTACCGTTTAGCTAGGATTTAAAATTTTAGCATAACATTAGCCAGGATGTACCAAACTTACAGCATTTCCTTTTTAGCTCTCTTGTGTTTTCTTGGTTTAAGTTTGCCATAGGTTTTCTAGTTCCCTGCAAAACAAATACAGCGTCCTTATCATGTGCATCTCGGGCATCATTGGTGTTGTGTATTGTCGGTACACTCTGTGAGCGCGCCCTTTGTTTTCCGTGTAGGAGCTGTACGAAGTTTGGCAACCAAAAAATGTCAGAAGAAACTGAGCCCGTGGTGTGCAACATGTACGACACGTGGGACAGTGGGAACCGGGACTCCCAGTTGTTTCCGTATACCGGTTGATTAGCGAGCAGGGTTGGGGATAATGCCCAGGACCTCTGGTTTCTGCAGCGCAATCTTTCGCTACATGCGTTCTGAGCTGTGGCGCACCACCGACCCCGACCCCGACCCCCCCCCCCCCCCCCCTAGGGCCAGCCGTAACTGAATGCAATCCAAATGAAATGTGACTTTGCGCCGTGGCGTGCGCGTGCTTCTATTTTGATATATCACGCCCGCGCGATGATTTTTCAGCACCAGAAGACATATGAATGACCTCAAAACACTGCAGTGCTGATGAAATTCATTAATGTGGCAATTTGGTCCAGTTGGTTCATGATCGTGACAAGTGCCGAAAAAATAGACAGGGACAAGAAGTTGACGTAAACACTGGCGCACTCGCAACTAACATTTATTGAAAAAACAATCTCTTCAATAGTCGTGAAAAACGTCAGTCATGACTACAACCGGTGTAGCCGTCTAACGAGAAATTCATACTCCTTTGCCGATAAGGTTATGGATGTGTCAGTAGTACATTTTGTGCCATTGGCTTCCATCTCAAACGCCTCGTGTAGCTTTCTAGATACTTTATCTGGGTATATGGCCAAAAATTTGGTGTCATCAAATGACGGGAGCAAGGGCAGCGGCTGCACTGCATGGCCACTGCAGCCGCTAACTTTGCTCTTGCAAAAAACAAATGCAAAACAAAACACCACAAAAAATGCACAGAATGCATGACTGGAGTTGTGTACGAAATCTCAATGTCATACGGTTCTGTATACATTGGTCAGACAGGTTGATGTTTTAACGATTGCACCCGCGAACATGACGCGGCAACACGAGCAACCCCCCTCAGGACATCTGGCAAGGCACTGCAGCCGCTGCCTTTGCTCCCAGTCATATGATGACACAAAATGTTTGGCCAGACACCCAGATTAAGTATCTAGAGAGCTACACGAGGTGTTTGAGATTAAAGCCAAAAGCACGAGTTGTACAAGTGACACATCCATAACCTTATCAGCAAAATAATATGAATTTCTTGATAGAGGGGTACACCGGTTGTAGTAATTCTTGACGTTTTTCACAGCTATATAAGAGATTGTTTTTTCATTAAATGTTAGTTGCGAGTTCGCCATTGATTACGTCAACTTCTTGTCCCTGTCTATTTTTCTGGCGCTTGTCTACGATGATGAAATTGGCAGCATTTCCTGAATCGACGCTGCCCCTCTGCGCCAGTTGCAAGACAACTAAAATTCTAGGAGATTGACAATGGTGAAATTTACCTTGTAAGTCTGTCCGAGTGCTTCAGTCAAAGTGTAGGCTAACGTTCGAAAACATGGAACGTTGGCAGGTACCTAGAATGCGAGCAACCAATGTGGCTTTTATCTTCTTCTGGGTTCGCTTTTGTTTATGAGTGTGTTTACCTGTGTGCTTGCGTTTATTGTTTTTTTTTTTGGTACATATGCACGGGTGTATTTCTACCTTCACGACTGACTATATACCTCCCCCCCCTGCAATAATGCATTCGGGCGCTGCAGGTTAACCCGAAAATAAAGAGATGTGAATGTGCCTGCATGCTCGGCAATCCTAATTCAACTCCCTCAACTGCAATCCTCGTACAAAAACATGCACTCTAGCAACTGCGTGGTTGAGACACCAAACCTGAAACCGAGACTAAAAGAAGTTCAGAACTATGTGGTGCGCTAACACAGAGCCATTAGCACTGCCTGCCTTATCTAGCTTTCTTTTTATTGCCACAGAAATTTGTGCTCAAGAAAATATGAATTGCTCTTTTGTTCTAAGAGTAAAAAATTGAAGGCTTTAGTAACAAAGACAAGCCGATGCTAATCGAGCACTTCTTAAAATGCTTCTTTGTAAAAAAGAAAAAAAATTTGATGCTTTGTTTTTTTGTGTTTGCGCAATTAACTAGCTGCGCAAACGGCACCTATTCGTAATTCCGTGGTCAGACCAAGCAAGGGACCACCTGACCATGGACACCTTCGCTATCCTACCTACCAAGTGCCCATCCCCTAACTCTCCATGATGATCTCCAATTTAGAGTGGGCGCCAGTTCGGTATTTTACAGTGTGTAAATGTGTTGTTTGTTTAGAAAAACAAAGTGTCAGATAAATCCAGCAGGGTCCTGCGGAGGCAGTGCATGGGCCTTGTTTCACTTTTTACAAAGCATCCCGTCTCGAATGGCAGTAGAGAAATGGGTAGGGCTGGTACGCCTGCAGGCCCTTGCCGAGTTGATAGCTGCTATTCGGACTGGCAGCTCATCGGCAGCTTCTATTCACCTGCAGTTTTTTCGTCATCATACAGACTTCCTGCAACACCATGAATAAGACTCCGACTGACATTCTGGAACAAAAAAGAAACCAGAACTTGCTTCACAGATAAACAAAAGAACAAGTGCAACATTATGCTTCTCTTGTCGTCGACAGTGCAAAGACCATGATGACAACACTATTAAATTGCATTTACATTGGCAGCGGCGGCAGCCCGATCAAGCACATCGCCTAAACTATCGCCCGTACTGTTTACAGATCTTGCGGCGTCATACAAGCAAGGATCACCAAGCCATAACAGCGTGACGTCACGACCCCGTGCTTTGGCTGCAAAACGCCCCATCACCACCACGTGCCTTGGCTTCGAAACGCCCCCAGCGACTGCAACGACACCTACCATCCACGTACGCCTACAAAAGAAGACCCGCAGTGTTCGTGACCACATTGGCAGCGGCGGCAGCCCGATCAAGCACATCGCCTAAACTATCGCCCGTACTGTTTACAGATCTTGCGGCGTCATACAAGCAAGGATCACCAAGCCATAACAGCGTGACGTCACGACCCCGTGCTTTGGCTGCAAAACGCCCCATCACCACCACGTGCCTTGGCTTCGAAACGCCCCCAGCGACTGCAACGACACCTACCATCCACGTACGCCTACAAAAGAAGACCCGCAGTGTTCGTGACCACATTGGCAGCGGCGGCAGCCCGATCAAGCACATCGCCTAAACTATCGCCCGTACTGTTTACAGATCTTGCGGCGTCATACAAGCAAGGATCACCAAGCCATAACAGCGTGACGTCACGACCCCGTGCTTTGGCTGCAAAACGCCCCATCACCACCACGTGCCTTGGCTTCGAAACGCCCCCAGCGACTGCAACGACACCTACCATCCACGTACGCCTACAAAAGAAGACCCGCAGTGTTCGTGACCACATTGGCAGCGGCGGCAGCCCGATCAAGCACATCGCCTAAACTATCGCCCGTACTGTTTACAGGTTGGTCATTCCTTCTTTAAACCGTCTGTGGTTTCCAACTTTCCCGCTGTCGCTGCTGCCATACTGTGTCTTTCATGTCTAGCGATGATGACGTGTCTTGCGCGCTCTGTAACGATGCACTTCCTGATGATGGCTGCATTATGTCTTGCACTGAATGCAAATGCCAATATCACCTGGGGGATTGCTCGGGCATATCTGTTAAGGTTTTTCAGTCTAAGAACGACAGCTTTAAGGGGTCATGGAAGTGCCGCGACTGCAAAAAGCAGGGCAGTCAAAAAGGGAAACAAAAAAGGAGCATGACATTGCAGTAATCCTCGCGGGCATAAACGAAAAACTGGCCAGCCTCATGGCACTTAAAGAAACAGTGGAGAGCATCGAAAAATCCCAACAGGTGATAGCGGAACAATATGATGATATTTTGAAACAAGTAAACCAACACGACAACAAAATAGCTGACCTACACAAACGGCTAGAACGTGTGGAACACCTAGAACGCAAACAAGATCTGCAGTCAGCAGTTCACGACCTCGAATGGCGTAGCAGAAAACTGAACCTTGAGATTCACGGAATCGCTCAAACTGTGAATGAAGATCTGCTCTGCAAACTAAATGAGCTCGCGACCCGGCTAGAGATCCCACCCCTTAATGAAAGCGAAATAACCGATATTCACAGACTACCCTCAAGAGCAGACAGAGTTCCGGGCATTATAATTCGCTTCGCCAGACAAAGCACCAGGGAGCTCTGGCTTGAACAGAAAAAAAAGCTGAGGGGTGTGAAACCCAATGTTTACATACAAGAAAACATGACTAAGCGAAACCGGGAGCTGCTGTCGGCAGCAAAAGAATGGAGAAAGAGAGCAGAGTACAAGTATGTCTGGCATAAGAACGGAAGCGTACTTGTAAGAAAAACTGATGGCGAACGAGCAGTTGTTATCCGTTGTGAAGATGACCTGATTAAGATTGCTTGAGTCCTTTCTTTTTTTACTTTGTAACCTATCTTTTGCGAACTTCATGTTAATAAATGGCTGATCGGTGTTTTATAGCTCCCCAAGAACTAAAATTCCATGTTGACCCTGAAAGGTCCTTAAAATGTTTACATGTGAACGCACAATCAGCAAGAAATAAGGCGCCAGATATTGAATTGCTACTCGACCAGTTTGGTTTTTTGTTTGACATTGTCATGTTAACTGAGACATGGTATTCGGATAACGATAATGTACTTTGTTTGCCCGCCTATAACACCCACTTCCTAAATCGTACTTCTAGGCGTGGTGGGGGGTGGCTTTACTATCTAGGAGAGATATGAATTGCGAATTCCTAAGCGACTATTGTACTGTTACTAAAGATTACGAGGTATTGTGCGTGCGCTGCAACCAAAACGTATTTGTAGTGTGTTATCGCCCACCTGATGGCAATGTTGCGACATTTTTTGAATTTCTTGATTGTTTTCTTATGTTTATAAACGACCACAACTACAATGTTATTTGCGGCGGTGATTTCAATATTGACATGCTAGTAGACACTGTTATGAAAAGAGAAATGCTCACGATAATTAATTCTAATGGTTGCATTAATGCATTTTCAACACCAACACGAATAACACTGCTTTCTGAAACAGCTATTGATCTGTTCATAACCAACTGTCATACTTATAAGTTTCACAGTGGTGTCATAAGCTATGACTTAAGCGATCATCTTCCAATATTCCTGTGTGTAGAGATGTTTTCCTCGAAAAATACTAGGAAATCTAATCTATATTTTCAAAATGTAACGAAAGATAATCTAGACAACTTTCGACAATGTCTTGCATGTACTGATTGGAATGGTATATTTAGAAAAGACAGCGCAGATCAGGCTTACGATAAGTTCATGGAGCTCTTTTGTGCACTATATAATAGTCATTTTCCATCAGAACCTTTGAAAGTGCCAAAAGGTGCTCGCAAACCATGGGTAACACCGGAATTATTGTGTAAAATTAAAGAAAAGAATGCATTATATAACCGTTTTTTGAAAAAGAGAGAGCCAGAAAAGCTTAAGAT
Organism: Ixodes persulcatus; assembly: GCA_013358835.2. Classification (NCBI taxonomy): domain Eukaryota; kingdom Metazoa; phylum Arthropoda; class Arachnida; order Ixodida; family Ixodidae; genus Ixodes; species Ixodes persulcatus. The sequence continues at coordinate 226,035 of JABSTQ010010228.1, forward strand.
TTTCAAAACCTATCGAAATAGCCTAACAAAAGAACTCCGAACCGCAAGGGCGCACTATTACTCCGCCCTGTTTCAAGCATCTGAAGGGCGTTCAGAAGTAATCTGGAGAAACACCGCCCGCAGAACGCTATTGAGAAACTGACTATAGATGGCGTAACGTTGACTGGCAGTCCTTTAGCAAACGCGTTTAATATTTTTTTGTTAACTAGGGCAATATTGCTGTCGGCCGCAATCCATGTAAATATATTAATTAAAGCAACGCAAGTTCTGTATTTCTTGAGCCGGTTGTTCCCCGGAAGTTATATCTCTAACAATGCTATTAAAAAACAGTAGCTGTACTGACGCTGACAATATTCAGATCCGACCGGTTAAATATGTCATAGATCTTCTCGCTCCACCACTAACACATATTTTTAATCTTTCTATCGAGACAGGTGTATTCCCAAAACGAATGCAATTAGCCAAAGTATCAGTGATACATAAAAAAGGTTTTCGAAAAAATATTGCATAACCGATTAAGTTCATTTTCTGATAGGCATGGCCTGCTAAACGCCGCACAATTCGGGTTTAGAAAACATCTTTCCACGGAAACGGCACTTTTAGTACAGAAAGAATTTATTTTGGAAAACTTTGAAAATAGAAAGCTAGTTTTAGGAGTATTTATAGATTTTACCAAAGCCTTCGATTGTTTAAACCATAGTATCCTACTACAAAAACTTGAACGTTATGGTTTTCGCGGTCCTGCGCTAACACTTTTGAGTTCATACTTAAAACATAGACACCAATATGTGCATTTAAATGTTTTTTCTTCTTTGATCAAACCAATTACTTCAGGTGTTCCCCAGGGTAGTATATTAGGTCCGCTCCTATTCAACATGTATGTAAATGATATAGTTAACATAGATAAAGAAGCAAAACTTGTTATGTATGCCGACGATACGAGCTTATTTTTTTCTGCCGAGGAGCCGAACTTACTTATTAGTCTTGCAAATAAAACATTATCAAAATTAAATTCATGGGCAAGTGAAAACTCGCTGAAAATTAACACAAGCAAAACGAAAGCCGTTATATTTCGTCCTAAAAATAAACAAGTCTCGTACAATACTAGCCTTATCTTAAATGCGTCACCTATTGATATTGTGTGTTCTTTTAAAACACTCGGCGTTATTTTTTCTCAAAACATGTTGTGGGATTGCCACGTAAATCACGTCATCAGCAAGTTATCTTGCATCGTCGGGTTGGTTAATCGTAATCGCTCTGTCTTGCCAATTTCTGTACGACTGCTTATACACAACTCCCTTTTCTACTCATACTTAAGTTATTGTCACCTCGTATGGGGCACGACCACGTCAACAAATTTAGGTAAGATATTTTACTTCAAAAGAAAATAATCAGAATTATATGTAACGCTCCGTAGACTCTCATACTGCCGACTTGTTTACGCGTTTTGCAATTATTACTGCACATAATTTATATAATTACAGGTTGAGCGTTAGTTTTAAAAACGAAGAAAAAAGGAATTCTCGCTTTTTAGCTGAACTTTCAGCACTGACCAAAAATATTCAGGCGTATCTCACTCGTTACACTGAGTATTGGAAGATGATCCCTCACAGAACAAATTACGGTAAACAAATGCTCAAACACACCCTACCGTTTTTACTCAACAGCCTCACAAGTAATGATTTGTACCTTAGCTAAATAAAGGTAAAATTTGTACTATTCATGCTAAAAATGTAACCATGAATGACTGTCGTGCCGCTGTATTTCTTTTTTCAGTTCCCTTCCCCGTTTTATAACTTATTTGTTGTTCTTGCTGCCGTCTGTGCTGCCTCTGTAGGGGGCCGGAGACTCGTCAAGCTGCTCCTTTGCAGCTTTTTTCTCCGGCCTCCCCTTCATCAATGATGAGAAATAAACTATTATTATTATTATTATTAAACTCAACCAAATAAGAAAAATTAACTTCTGCATGAAGACATTTCATTAAGAACACTGTGCATGTGGAGCTTAGATACCTTCTGGTACCTTAAAAATCCCGGGAACTTCAAAACAAATTAAACACCACCTAGAAATAGCACAGCTCGCTTGATAGGCACATGCACAGCAATCAACAAGCCTTTTGACGCGTTCTGTAGTGCTGAGATACAAATCAAAAATCAAAAATCAACATCGGAGATGTGGCCAAAATACTTTAAATTAGTACAATGCGCATGTTTATCCTGAAGCTACTGTTGATTACATGGACCTAAGAGGTGTAAAGCTGGGTCATAGTGTTGCAACCGACTATGACCAAGTGGAACAGAACAGGGTTTTAAGTTGCTTACGACTAACATTGCTGCTGCGCAGCATGGTCATAAGGTGTCACAAGAGGCTTAAAGGGACACTGACAGGGTATTTATGCTCGCCGAGGTTTTTAGTTGTACGTGACATATGAGAGCCCAACTACCCAGAACAGAATTTGCGGCTCGAAATTCAGTTTCTTTCCGCCCGAAAACCGCCGATCAAAAACTGGCCGGTTCGAGTCTCGCTCACTCTCTTTTCCGTGGTCACGGGCCGTTTTGTAAGGTATCGATGCGACCACCAAATTTAGTCAAAGTCGTGGATCAATATTAAAGTCAATATTAAAGTCAATATTAAAGTCAATATTAAAGTCAATATTAAAGTAAAGTCACAGTCAATATTAAAAATAGAAAAAAATATGAAACCCATTTTTTGTGGCTTCAAAAAAGCTGCAAATACGTTGATTGAAAAAAAGGTAGCACAGACAACCGGAAGCTTTCTGTGCATTCACTGCATAATTCTCGACATGGCGTCGTTTCGCGTATCGTGGGACTAGCACTAGCGGATGGCAGCGGACGACGGGCGTTGGACCTCTTCTTCAGAACTGTCGTTCACGGTACTGGTGAATTCTCTCTTTCTTAGAAAGAGAAATTTTGGACCGATCAAAAGAACTGATATTCATCCCATACGACACGCCCGACCAGCAAGCCGATTGCACGAAGACGTCGCCGAGCCGTCGTCCCTTCTCGTGGCTGAAGACATTGCTCGCTCAAACGTCAAGCACGAAGTGCGTACTTCGAGTTGAATACGCACGCGTACGGTTACTTTACGAGGTGCGAATGTGCCCTATGCTTGGTGCTGCTCGACTTCAAGCCGGGAGTGCATGTATTGTAGGGAAATCAGGGAAATCGGCAGCAAACTTCCGACATACAGTCTACCCGCTGCATAACTACGCATGAAAGAGTTCCTTCAGTAGCTCAGTGGAAAGACGTCCGCTTCACACGCAGAGGGCACAGGTTCAATACCTGGTGTGGGTGTACCTTTTTCTTTGTTTTTTTTTTGTCAAGCATTCTGTGCTGTTTACATTTCTTTTTGACAATTATCACAGAAAAAAAATTTTTGTGGACGATACGTCGCTGCACTAAATGGTATGGATTAAATTTTTGACACCTGCGAGCTCAATGTATATCACTTTCCACAAAATGCAAGGAGCATATGAATCGGGTAGTGTCCGCTTTCCGAGCTTCGCGTAATGGTTCTACAGGAATTGCAGCCAGCCATTGATCCCGACCCGTTGATCTTTCGGAAACTTGTGCACTCTGGCATAACTCTGGCCACTTTCAGATGCAGGACATGTGAGGCAACTCTTCACGCAACATCTTGGGAGTATTCTTTTCGGAGCTGATCACGGGAATTCACCACGGCACTCGGGCACTCACTACTAATTGCCAATTAAATGTACAAAACAACTCATCTTGAAATACAGAACAGCGAGCAGAACAAACATAACTGCAAAGGAATACCACGGCGAGCGAACGCATTTCGTCTGCTACGGTGCTACGTGCGGAAAAAGGAGGAGAAAAAAACAAAAAAACCGCACGGTCGGTGTAGCCACGTGACTTCCGCCACTCACGCTATCCTCTCCACTTCTCCGTTTCGGTTTCACGCAGTTGCGTGTTTTGGCTTTCTTTAAAAAATACGTGACTCTGTAGCAAAATATTAAGTGGGTAGTATTCCGACACCATAATGAATCACCTGACAAAAAAGGAAAAAAAAAATTGGGGGGTGTCAGTGTCCCTTTAAAGACAGGTTTTGCGGGACTCAGTCCTAGCCTTTAGACTAAAATTGTACCCAGCATTGGAATCTTGGACATGGTTCCAAAAAAGTTTTAAGAGACTGCGTTTAACTTTAACAGAACCTGAAGTATTTAAAAGTTGAAGTAGGGAGCCTTCACATTCAAAGCTGGATCTCCTTGATTTGAATGTGTCTCCACTGTACAGGCAAAGCGCCTGGCAGGTGCGCGAGTTTCCATTGCAACCTCTCCTCTATACAAGCGAGAGCACCTGCCAGGTGTGCGATTTTCCACTGCAACCTTCGTACCACTACACATTCTATACCAGATCAGACCCTACTGAAAAAACCTGTATAAAAATTCATACTGGTTGACCCGTATAAATCATACGGTGTTATGGGATACGGGTCTCCCGTATGCTAATGGGAACCCGTACCTCTACGTGTTGACCCATTCAGATACAGGAACCTGTACCTGTATGGGTTGACCCATTCAGATACAGGAACCCGTACCTGTATGGGTTGACCCATTCAGATACAGGAACCCGTACCTGTATGGGTTTACCCATCCAGATACAGAAACCCGCACCCTACAGGTTGACCCATTTAGATATCGGAACTAATATTTATACATGTTCACCTTTTCAGATAGAGACACCTATATCTTTATGGGTTTACCCGTTCCGAAACAGTAATAAGAATCAACATGGTGTTAAACGTTTGCATACATACCTATGGATCTTTGCAGGTTTAACAATTTGCATACATTTGTCATGCAAAGAATGAGCATGATCCAGGTAATTTCAGGTTATATGTGTATTTAGTGTATGTGTATATGTGTATTTAGTGAAGGCAAATTGGCATACTGCAGAACATCAACAAGCAGCTTAGCCTCTAAGCAAGCTTAGAAGTCAAGCTTCTTGTTAATCTCCTGCAGCAGCTCCAGCACGTAGTGGTTGACCTGAGCTGTCCTCTTCCCTGGAGAGGCCGCTTGAGGATTCCTCTGTATGTGCTCGTGGAAGGCATCTGCAGGGGAAAAGAATACAACAATAAGTCATGTATATCTACAGTTTCTTGAAAAATTAAATATTTTAGTTCCTGCAATTATAAGCAAGCAATTTCCACTGCAATTTATGCTTTGTTAATATCTTGTGGATACCATGTAGTCTCAAAGAGCGACTTCTTACGATTACGAAGTCTGCTTAAAACAACAGGTATGCATGATTCGGCCAGAAAGTTTTGAACCAGTTCAGACCGAGTTCGAAGGAGTGCAGAAGCAGTGCGCAAGTCGGTCTGCGGCTGCATGAAGTTATCTGCAGCGTTACGAACGACGCTGTAATTGGCTTCCGAAAGACCGAAGAGTTGCCATCTGTTACTGCATGAACGCTGAACTGACTTCGGCCAGCGCAAGATTCTGCAGAACTGAGGCTGGGCTCATACAGCACTGGGATAAATCGAACAGGCTGGTTCAGCGTTCATGCCACTTCCGGTTGAATCTAATACGTCAGTTCTTGCACTATGTGAACTAGATCGGCCGGTTTAGGCAAATCAAAAAGACCTAGTGTGATTTTTCACAACTATGCACTTGAAGTTTATTTGCAACAGTGAGGTCCTTGCAGTTCAGTGTTTATAAAAATTATAGGCCCTGGAGCGTGGGGACAAAAAGGAATGGAAAGACACGAAGCTCCAGAGCTTCGTGTCTTTCAATTATGGACATGTGCGTCCGATTGCCTAGAACCTCTAACATTTCATGCCCAACAATGTCACCATAGAAACGAGTGAAAGCAACACTGAACACTCGGCCAACGGTTCTTGTGCGAAAGAAAGATTTTGAGCCGCAATTGTTCTTTTTGGGCATGTATATAAATTGCCAACACAGATCTCATTTCACATCAAGAATCATCTAACTAATTTAATATCCGTGTCATGACCCTTCCATGGTCCATTCATACGAGATAGTTCCTGGTAACAAACCTGAGCATGTCATAAACTACAAAGGAGGAACACACATGATGAGAAGGCGGTTCAGAAAATATGGGCAGTACTCAAAGGACAGAGCCAAACATAGTTGGGTTGCAGCAGTTCTAGGGAACAAAAAGACTCACTTTCACAACTTTGCTAGTGCCGGCTTTTTGTTACAAAAGGAAAAATAAGTGCCTCGCAGTTCTGCGGGGGGGTCAGCAGAAGGTCCTGCGAGCAGGCCACTGATATCATGGACCTCCCCCGAAACTTGCAGGTAATAGCAGATATTTGCGACGCAGAGCATGTTACTGCAAAACCTCCATAGTGTGAATACATCAGAAACCGCCAAGCGACCTAGATGACCGTGACAAGATTAGTCCATAGGGCCTCTTCATTTCGGTTTTGCACTCTGAGCTTAACGTTCCTAAAGCTCGAGGTAGTCGAACTATGACCCTTCAACAGCCTATAACACTGAGAGCTCTGAAAGCCTTAGAATATTTTATCCTATTAATTTTGTCGTAGCAGATTGCAACTTCAGAAGCCATCAGGCTCGAATGTCTCACCAAGTATGAGACATCTGTGAGAAGTGGGCACTTACTGCTGACTGCTGCCAACTTGCACCGGCATTGCACTCCAGTCACACTCCGCCCATGCAGGTTCTCACTGCCGAAGACCAGATTCGTGGCCTCTTTAACGAACATGGAGTCTCCCCGGGCTCCCATGACGTAGGAGCTTGTCCTTTTGCACCAAGACACCACGGCCAAGGTGAACCTAGAAATAGATCCGTGAATAGGTTATTAGCATATACCACATAAATCTGATGCTATGATGGCACTCTGGATGGAGGGACTAGATAAATCAGTTTCCTAACAAATTGATTGCGATAAATGTTAGTGCACTCTTTTCCTATAGTTGAGATGCAAACACCTTACGACACAGACCAGAGGTCTCCAAACCGATACGGCCCGCGAAAGTCTTCTGACCGGCCCGCAGTTTTCCACAGTCTTTCAACTGAAGCCCAGCTTGCAGCCCGGTTCCAGCAGACCCGCTGCTAGCAGCACAGAAAGAGGTGCGCTTAAACAAATGACGGCACGACGCACACTAAATGCACAAACTAAGATATCAGAAAGAACGAAAGAAACTGTATTTTGACAAGGGTCCTCTCACCATATGATAATTTAACATTGTCATCACTAGCATTACCGTTCTTAGCCCCCGTTTCATGTCTGTAACTATATTAAAATTCCATTGCATTCTCATAGACATTGTGCTTAGTGTCCTCTTCATAACTATTGCATATTCTCAGCATTAGTTTTAACATTCTCCTTAGTCTCTAGCACTGCATGAATGTGCCAAAGTTCCCATGCACTTGATTTATGCCTGGTGAGTTTTCATAGTCAAAACTGTTGTGTAATGTCAAATTAGGTAAATATTAAACGGTACTTTGATGTGTACAGACTCCTCAACCCTAGGGTTTTTTAACACTTACTCTAACATTAAATTCTGTGTTTGAATATTTATCTACCATAAAACCCCACTCGTGTAAGTGCCCCCTCCCTTTTTCCGAACATTATACATTTTTGCAAAAGACCTAACAAGCGCCCCCATTCTCCCGTCAACCTCCCGGTGGCGTGTTTTTTTTCTTTTCTGTGGTAAGTTTGATTTCTTTTTTCTTGTCCTATTACATATTTCAGTGAAAAGTGATCCCTAAAACTTGGATGTAAACGATAATTGATGGTGGTATAACGAAGAATCCAATCCCAGCCAAGCTGGAAAATGCGCGTGACGTTGCGCGTGACGTTGCGCGTCACATGCACGGGCGTGAGCGCACCAATCCGTCGCATTCGTTTGGACTGCATCGTGTTCGGATCGTGCGGCCGTCTCGTCTTTGTTTAGCCATGCATTCCTACACGGTGCAAAAGAAGATCAAGGTGGTGGAGTGGCATCTGAGAAATGGTAAGAACGTCCACTTAACCGCTCGGCAATTTAAGCTCGACCACAAGAGGATCCGCGAGTGGAAAAAAAACTATAAGTTCTGTTGCCACAGAACTTCGGCAAGTCAAAGCTCCGGCAGAAGCGCCTCGGTGTTCAGCAAAGAAGTCGACGATGTCCTCTTCAAGCTTCTGGAGCGCGAAAGGAGTGTGGGGCATGCTGTCAGCAACAGACTTTTATCCGAAGAAGCCCTCAGGATCGCCAGCCAGCTGCAGCTCGGGAACTTTGTACCTTCGGGCAACTGGGCTGTGGAGCCGCCAGGGTGCCCACAAACGATGGAAGCAGCGCTTCAATGTTTCCATGCGGCAGGCGACCAACGACAGCCAAAAGGTGCCCGAGGAGTGTGCTGACGCGGCAAAAGCATTTCGCTCCGCGCTCGGCTGTCTTCGAAGTCGTCACGAATACACCTTGCACAACATGGCCAACATGGACCAAACGATGGTTCGGATGGACACGGCAGCCAATAGAACAAACAAACTTGCAGGCGCCAGCACAGTTCGGATTGCCAACACCGGCTGTGCCTGGTAGGGCTTCACATTTGCTTTGGCAGCTTGCGCCTCTGGACACAAACTACCGGCGTTTGTCATACTGAAAGAGCAAGGTGGGAAAATTCCAACAAGAGCCTTCACGAGCCTTCGTATACCACGTGACAACAACTTTTCCTCCGGGATTTTAAGAAAACGAGCATTGTTGCTATCATGGAATCGCATTCATTTTTTTTTCATTCTTAGTGAATGTTTCTGTCACGGCTTTGAGGAACGGCTGGATGACCTCTGAGAAATTCCTAGAGCGGCTAGAAAGGATATGGGGCCCGAACGTTGACAACGTACGACAGCTGTTGGTGTTGGATCAGGCACCCATCCACAAAACACAAGCGGCAAAGGACACCATCCAGGAACGCAACACAAATCTGGTCTACGTGCCCTATTGGAAAACCCCAAAATGAACAGCGTATTATGGATATTGGTAAACAATATCTTTTTATTGTATTACAATACGATATGGATAGTGTATTGGAAAACATTACATTTATTGTATTGTATTACAATAAGGGTTTGTTATGGGATTCCAAAATCCATAATACGCTAAAAACATTGGAATCCTATACCCCTATTGTAAAACCCCAATATGAACAGCGTATTATGGATATTCGTAAACAATATCTTTTTATTGTATTACAATACGATATGGATAGTGTATTGGAAAACATTACATTTATTGTATTGTAATACAATAAGGGTTTGTTATGGGATTCCAATATCCATAATACGCTAAAAACATTGGAATCCTATACCCCTATTGTAAAACCCCAATATGAACAGCGTATTATGGATATTCGTAAACAATATATTTTTATTGTATTACAAAACGATATGGATAGTGTATTGGAAAACATTACATTTATTGTATTGTAATACAATAAGGGTTTGTTATGGGATTCCAATATCCATAATACGCTAAAAACATTAGAATCCTATGCCCCTATTGGAAAACCCCAATATGAACAGCGTATTATGGATATTGGTAAACAATATATTTTTATTATATTACAATACGATATGGATAGTGTATTGGAAAACATTACATTTATTGTATTGTAATACAATAAGGGTTTGTTATGGGATTCCAATATCCATAATACACTAAAAACATTAGAATCCTATACCCCTATTGGAAAACCCCAATATGAACAGCGTATTATGGATATTGGTAAACAATATCTTTTTATTGTATTACAATACGATATGGATAGTGTATTGGAAAACATTACATTTATTGTATTGTAATACAATAAGGGTTTGTTATGGGATTCCAATATTAAATAATACGCTGAAAACATTGGAATCCTATACCCCTATTGTAAAACCCCAATATGAACAGCGTATTATGGATATTCGTAAACAATACCTTTTTATTGTATTACAATACGATATGGATAGTGTATTGGAAAACATTACATTTATTGTATTGTAATACAATAAGGGTTTGTTATGGGATTCCAATATCCATATTACGCTAAAAACATTGGAATCATATACACCTATTGTAAAACCCCAATATGAACAGCGTATTATGGATATTCGTAAACAATATCTTTTTATTGTATTACAATACGATATGGATAGTGTATTGGAAAACATTACATTAATTGTATTGTAATACAATAAGGTTTGTTATGGGATTCCAATATCCATAATACGCTAAAAACATTGGAATCCTATACCCCTATTGTAAAACCCCAATATGAACAGCGTATTATGAATATTATTAAACAATATCCTTTTATTGTATTACAATACGATATGAATAGTGTATTGGAAAACATTACATTTATTGTATTGTATTACAATAAGGGTTTGTTATGGGATCTCAATATCCATAATACGCAAAAAACATTGGAATCCTATACCCCTATTGTAAAACCCCAATATGAACAGCGTATTATGGATATTATTAAACAATATCCTTTTATTGTATTACAATACGATATGAATAGTGTATTGGAAAACATTACATTTATTGTATTGTATTACAATAAGGGTTTGTTATGGGATCTCAATATCCATAATACGCTAAAAATATTGGAATCCCATACCGTAAAAACCCTTATTGGATCCCCATGTGTCGTATGGGGATCCAATAAGGGTTTACAATTCCAGTGTACTTAGCGTA